>NDXB01018757.1:145422-187891 GCA_002631895.1 Agapornis roseicollis | reverse complement strand
GGGGGGAGTGGGGGGAGGAGGGGGGTTAGGAAAGAATCCCAAAATTGGGGAATCCCAAAAGTGGAGTGTTGGGGGATACTGTGAAACCCGTACCTGGACGGAGCAGGTTGCCAACCAGAAACACAGCAAACACGGTTTTGGTAGTGAAAAGCTTCGTCGTGAGTGCCTCAAAGAGTAGATCTGCTTCTTCTTTCAGAAAGTTAGGTCTCGTTTCAGGACAGTTTTTATACAGCTATGTGTAAGCCCCTTTGTAGGGTTACAATCCCGTGTTTCGGGATTTGCAATCAGTAAATCGAAGGAAGGGCAAGCCACTCAGCACTAGGACAGGCTCTCTTGTTAGGGTTTGTTACCATCTCGGGACAGAGGCTGCAGGATGTCCCAGCCATCCTCAAACTTTCCGACCGGGGGGAAGCATCATTTCAGCTGAAATAACATTTTGACGGCTCTCTGGAAGTTAGGAGCCTTTTCCAAACTGTGAATTGGGCAACTGCGCTAGAAAAGTACTACTCTTCGTTTGGCTCTTCAAAGCGTTTTTCTCAGTGCGTGGCCAAGCACTTCTCCGGGTGAAGGGAAGGAGTAATTCCCTGACCCACAGGGAAGCGAAACCGCACACTGGGCATTTCCACGGAGCGGTTTGGGGAGACACGCTGGGTATCCAAGGGATGCCCCAATTGCGGGAAGAAAAGCTCCCGTCGTTTCTACACCGGGGCTACCTGAAGACACCCTGCCAAAGGATCCTTTGATCCGTGTGGGATTCAGATAGGGTCTTAGAAAACACCCTCCTCGGCTGGAGCTTAGGGCAGAGCTTCCCGCCTGGGTGCCAACTTCTGCCTCCCGAAACGGAGCTGAGCGTTGCTCCCGCTGCAGCGCCTTTTCCCTTGAAAGCTTGCAGTGGAAGGTTCATTTGGAGGCACCTGATCGGTGAGAGAGGACTGGAGGCAAAGCTGGCGCTTAGTTTCCTGGCGGCACAGCAGTTTTACAGGGGCGCTGAGGGCTGCCCGGACTAAAGGGCGCAGGGCTGTGCACCAATCGCATGCTATAGACGGGACTCCCGTGGCCCCCGGCAGCCAGCACCGCCA
Source organism: Agapornis roseicollis (assembly GCA_002631895.1). Lineage (NCBI taxonomy): Eukaryota > Metazoa > Chordata > Aves > Psittaciformes > Psittacidae > Agapornis > Agapornis roseicollis. The sequence continues at coordinate 186,812 of NDXB01018757.1, read as the reverse complement.
GGCTGGCAGCACTGAGCATCCCCGCCTCCCACCTGACATCGGCCCCTCGCAGCGCCTCTCGGCTGTGGGGAAGCACGGGCAGGAACACCCTTCGGGCCCTGTGGCCTCTCAGAAGCGGTGCTGTGGCCCCGAGGGCTCTCCTGTCTGCGAAAATGAGGCATTAAACGGATGCGGTCCCATCCCTCCCTTTCTTCTCCCTTCTCCCCCACATCTATGCGCTGTAGCGGGCAACGGCACGCTGCAGGGCCTGCCATCAGGTGCCGGCATGAGCCTTCAGCTCTTCGGCAAGCACGAGTAGTGGGGAGCTGGTGCAAGTCTCCTTTGCATGGAAGAAATGCGAAACAAAACGCCCCCAGACCTGTCTTCCCTTCCCAAGCCCTTTCCTGGCACAGCTCTATCAATAGCCTCTCGCTGTCACTAGGGCAGTAACGGGCGCTCGTAGTCCCCAACCCGCCGGACAATGCTACGGAAGAGCCGGGTCGGGCCGGTTGGGTCAGCGGGGCAGGGGCTCGGGGGGGTCCGGTCTTTCCACGGGCAGGAGCCGTCGGGCGCGAAGCCCCGTCTCGTCGGTGCGCAGGTGAAAAGGTCGTCGGGGCAGTTTCTTGCCAATTGAGCCCCTGCCCTCTTTAACCATCTCAGCAACCTCCCCAGCAGGGATCCGCCTTGGACTGCATCGGAGTTGTCGGCACCGGCACTTCTGCAGGAGCGGAGGGCAGTGGGGCCGGGTGCCGGGCCCCATCCTGCCGCACCTCCAACGGGGAGCACGCGTGGCCGGGCAGCAGTTGAAGAAGAGAGAGTGTCTTTCAGTTCCTTGTGCCTTCCCTGTGGGAACCCCTCTCTGGTTTGTGCCTGGGGAGGCTGCTGGCGAGACGGGTGCTTCGCGACTGCCTTCAGGCGGCTCGTCCCTCAGGTTCTCAGTGTGTGGCCTGCCTTCCTCTTCACTCACCCTAGCCGCGGGGGAATAGGGTACAGGCAAAGTGCTGCTGATAGGAAGGTATCGGCATGGCTGACGAGGGGAAGCGGTAGGGGAAGGCTGAAGGGCGACGGTTCTCTTGGAAAGGAGAAAGTTCATCCGTGGAGAAGCCGTACCCCCTCGGAAATAGAGTAAGTCCCTTCCCACGCGTGTGTGTAGAAGGGAGTCAGCCTTTTCCACATTCTGAACAGTACTCCGCGGCCTGGCCCGCTCCCTGCGGGACAACGGGTGCGGGCGGGTGCGGGAAGCTCGTGTACCGCTGGAGAGGCCTGGGGTCCGGCACCGCTTCCAGCTCTAACCAGCTCCTTGGTTATCTTGCAGGTCTGGGCGACGCCTGGGGACAGCCAAGCAGGATAGGGCCCTTGGATAACGTGGCCATGGAGCTCGGATCCCACTTGCTTCAGGTAGTGGATCCCTTTCTACTCTCGTGTTGGAAACCTGGTGTTGTGGCACGACCAGTCTCCTGCCTTTTCTCTTCCTCCTCTTCTTTCTCTTCTCAGCACCACGACAAGGGGGATGGGTGAAGGCTTCCTCTTACTCCCGAGCCTCACACCGGCTTGGAGGGGACAGAAACCGAGATACCAACAACTTCAGTTATTATATCACTCCCGCCCCTACGCCTTTGATATTAGTAGGAGGTTGCAGCTTACCGTGGCACTGATCGGTTCTCTGTGCACAGAAAGTGTCCCCAAGCCGCAAAAGCGATAGTCAGACTCCTCCGAGCTGCTGGGGATGTCCCTCCGGCAGCCGCCGACCGGTGGCAACGGGGAGCGCGGTTTAGGCTGGAAGGCCGCCGGACACTCGGGAACGGGATCACCTTTTTCCACCAGGGGCTCGGGAGAGGAAACCCGTGAGAGACGGCAGGGCTCCCAGGCGGGGGGAGAGCGTCGGGGTGAGATTCCCCGTGGGAGTCAGCACCTGGACATACCGCTGTTCTCATCCCCGCAGATCTGCTCTGGTATTCCTCTGAGTTCCCCCCCCACACACACACCGTTGAATTCCCCTTCCCACACTCCGCGTAGGAGATTTTAGGAAGTGGTAGCAGGGGAAAAAAGATAAAATACGTTTAGCTCCACTTGTTTTATACGTGAACTTCATACAGCAAGGGTCCTTCTCCCTCGATTTTAAAGACCTAGTAAACTGTAATCGTTTAACAGCCGTTTTTATTGTAGGAGGCTAATTCCTGGTCACAGAGTTGGAGCGGTTGTAGCCGCTCACTCTGCTGGGGATACAAACCTCAGCACAAGCCCCGTTCGGTTTCTGTGGCAGTTCCCCCTTTCCCAAGTTCGAGCAAGCCGCCAACACCGGCAGAGGTGAAAAGGCAGTGGGGTGGGCTAGTAGCCGGAACCTCGCTGTGCGAGGTCCTCTGGCATTTGAAACTAGTTGTTACCGAAGCCCTGCAAAATATCACCCCTTCTCTTGCACTTTCGTCAGCGTGATGTGAAGAATGCGTTACTGACCACATATAGTCCATGGAAATCGAAAAAGTTCAAAGTTACCTCATGTGCAGGTATTCAGTACCTTGAAATGTTCTAAGTGGCTGGTGTCCTGCCAGACATTTCAAAATCACTAGTATACCTAGAAAATACAAATCTAGTTCTACCATAACTGTTGCCACACTTGCTCCTCCTCCCTGTCAGCTATTTCACATTTTGCCTGGCATTAAGTGAACTTCAGTAACATTATATGCTAATCACCTGTAATACTCATTTTACAATTCAGTTATTTCTGAATTATAAATGCTTCACATTTTAATAAATCCATATTTGCCATAAAAGTCTTTTAAAGGTTTTTAGAATGAAACCTTACAATCAAAGTTTCAGCTTCAATATACTTTTCTGCATAGGCAAGTATAGACACCTACTGCACCATATAATGCAGTAATAGAAGCATTGACATGGTTTAGTTATGATATTGGGTAGCACAATTGCAAAATGACCGTTTAAAAACGTAGTTATGGCTAAGGGTGCAATAATTTATTTCCCATTATAATACTTCTACAAAATTTAATTTATGTTCAAAAAAAGGGGGGGGGGGGAAGTAAAGGCAAGGAGTAATCTGGTTTCAATTACATGCTGTACAATCGTTAGTAGGCCAGAGAATAATTTGGAATACTTTCTTATTGGGGCAGCATTGTAAGAGCATGAAGCATACAGGATTTTATTGCTTCTCTCCTGGTTCAGTAAATTTAAAGATGTATTAAAATAGGCATTTTTTTTTTCATCTGTGTACTGTAAAAATGATTTTTCTCTTCCAAAAAATGTTTCCAGTGATATCATATGTATGTCAATCAGAGCTTCCTAAACTAGTTAGTGGTAATGGGGACTTTTTGACTGAGGATGCACGATACTTCCAAAAAATGCCTCAAATTGGGCACTGAAAAATCAAGGCACCCCTAACCTGATAGTTTGTATGTTCAAATCATGGTCAGTTTTGCCTAACCTGTACTGTTTGCATCCTACTATTTTTCTTGTATGGATCATACAAGACTAAATTAAACTTCAGTTTTTACTCACATAAGTAATAATCACTTTCAAGTCAATATGCTATCAATATGAGTTAGTAGGATTTGATCTCAAGTCTGCGTTGTGTGTTACCTATTTTTGGTCCGGATTCACAGAGTATATGGCTATAGCTTAATGAGCGTAAGTATCTCTCTTCAAGTGTGATAAAGTTTTGAATGCTGATTTATTTTACTTTCTTTTTCTAAGTTCACCTAGTTACATAGCAGATTGCCCTCTGTTCAGAGAGACATTATTGAAAATACAGTCAAAGAAATTCAAAACATTACTCACCGTATCATTAAATATTGTAAATAATGGTAAGCTGTGTCTGCCAATTATACCATAAAAAATGGTTTGTGCAGTACTAGACTTTCCCCTAAGTACCACATAGCTCAGGATTTGTGCTAAGTACTAAAACAACTAGAATCAACAGGAGAATGTTAACATAATGTGAAGCAGTAAAGCTAGCATCTGTAGGAGGAATGAACTGGGTTTTACAATGTGTGCATGTGTCACAGCATTTGTAGGAACAGCATCAGATAAAGGTTTCTGCTCCTTAAATTTTGCTGCTATTTGCTGCTGTTGAAGTTGGATGGCAATCTCCCTCCAAAAGACTTCAAAAACTTTTTTCACTGTAAATGGTTTAAACAGAGTGCTTGTTTTTTAACCTACATATTTATCTTTCTTTCAGACTTTAGATGGCTTTGTTTTTGTGGTAGCATCAGATGGCAAAATAATGTACATCTCAGAAACAGCATCTGTACATCTTGGCTTATCTCAGGTATGAGTGATTATTCTGTCCATCTATTAAATACAGATATTAGATTTGAAACCTAATACTGGTATGTTGCCATGTATATAATGACATTGTTTTCTATGTGTATCTAAAGGTTCAACTTTATTCTCTGACAAATGGCATTACTTAAATATTCAAGTTTCCTTTACTTACAACCACATCGTGACTGTCTTTATATCTTTTCTTGTTCATTGTATTTTACTCCTCATTACCTTTAAGAACGGTAATAAATAATATGATATTGCAAATTGCAGATATATACAGAGCTTGAAACCCAAAACTATTGCCTGCATGGTAATGCTATACGTCTGAAATAAAGTTTAGAATTCAAGTCTATATGTTTTAAATTGTGGGAGATATTGAGACTTGCTATGAAATAGAGAGGAAATCTGATGTGGAACATGAGTTTTATGGTAAATGTACTTTAGGAGAAAAAGAAAAGGGGGGCAGATTTATGAGTGTTCACATGGAATTCAAGGTAGTTTTTCCTGAGTTTTTCCAGCTCAGTGGTCTTTTCAGTAAAGCGTTTTATATGGTTGTGATAGAACTCATAAAACTCAGTTTACTACTGTTCTGCACAAGAAGCATAAGGGGGTTTTATTGTGGGTTTTTTGGTGTTTTTTTATTTTTTTTTCTTAGAAGGACATTTCTAAATTTTTGCCTTTTTGGGATAGGCACGAGGGCAAATAGCTTGAATTTATTGTAGAGTGCAAGTTTCCATACCTTTGCGTGTAAACGTATTGCACAAATTCATTGGTAGCACCTGACAGAAAGCTTGCCAAAGTCCAATAGGAAAATTCCTAATTAATTTCACTGGGCCCTGGATGGGACTTGCAAGAAACAAAAATGTTTCTTCAGAATCCATTGTATCTCAAACGCTTTCCAAAAATAAAGCGAAGTGAAGACTTAAAAGCAGAGGGAAGAAGAAGATGAGAGAAGATGAGATGAGATGAGACATTCTGAAAATGTCAGGGGAATATGCCTTGTGGCCTTCAATAAACAGAGAAGGATCTGAGCTGTGGAGATCATATGTGTACTTCAACTTTGGTAGTAACTCATATTTTTTTAGTTTAGAAAAACTGTGAAGTCCTTTGGGGGTGTGTTTGTAATAGTGATATTAGAATCAGTACCTGTAAGAAAAATAGAATTCTAAATAGCTAGAAAGTGCAAGTATGTAATCTCAAAAGCACTACTTCTAATGGCAAATAAAGTCCCTGCTTTTGTAATCTCTTACAGAAAAAGTAAACTTGAGAACCAGTATTCTATGTAGCTACTTTTTTTTCTGCCAACTTTAAAAAATGTGTCCAGGGAACATTCTTAGTCCAAGCAGTTTGCTCAGTTGAGTCTGTTGCAGTGTAGTATTTAGTTGTTTCATAACATTTAATGCATGTTCAAATTACTTGGATCAAACTGTCCTAGAGAATGGCTGTATTTTCTACTCTGAATCTTATTAACAGTTCTTCTCGCCCTAACTTTTTGAAAACATCCACCATGCTGCTGACTGCTAGAATAGATTAATTTAGTTAGTACAATTGTTCCAAAGCACTGAGTGCTCCCACCTGTCCTTGCTGAAGTAGAGTCTCATTGTCCCATGCTGCTTGCTGTTTGAAGAAGTGTTAACTGGTCTTCCAGGCTTTGTCCAGAAATTGTTTCTTTCTCTTCTTTCCTTTGGAGGAACACCAAACCATCAGATCTTGTAGGTCTCAGTATTATCCAGTGATTTAGCAAAATTAAAGAACTATGGGATCAGTGGGGCACTAAACAGATTGCTACGCTCGTTCGAGGAGAGGGGACTGAAAGCATCACACAGGCTTTAGTCATACTTAGCCTTCACACCCTTACGGCTATTTGCACAGATTGAATTCCATGTGCATTGCATATGTAAATACCTATAAACTCTCAGTGCAAGAGGTGCTGAAAATTAGAGGATTTGGTCATATTGCTTATTGAAGTAAGTTTTGTAACCAAAATCAAAAATACTTTACTTTAGGGGAGATTTGTAAATGAATGGGCTGTATCTTTGAACTGCCCAGAGAGCTATAGATCAGAGAGGACAGAGTGATGTCAAATCTGCGGGCATGTTTTAGACTCTCAAAACACTAAGTTCTCCAGAAGTTTCACAACACATAATTTTTATTTACAAATACAAAATCCCAGCTAAACAAGGCAGTGGGTTATTTTCCCCCTCTCTTTCCTCATACTGTTTTAGCATCTTAACTCTTTTTGCTATGCCTCAATGTTCTATTTTTGAAGGGACATTTTGCTTTAAATAGTACTAGCATTAGTACTAGGCTACTCCTATGTACTAGGATATTAATACATTAACGCTAGGATGTTCCTGTGAGCTTCCCAGGGCTCTAAATGAGTTCTTGTTCCTACTTCTCTGGAAATCACTGGGAGTTTTGCCACTGCCATCAGCAAGAATGAGACTGGTCTGTAGAAGCAAATTCTACAAGCCTCTCTCACCAAGTCATAATCCCACACTATATTCTCAACAAGTACTCTCATAGAGCTCCAGCCAATACAAGCTGAGACCAGAGTGACGATGATTGTAGAAAATCTTTTAGGGTGTGCATAGAAAGGCCCTTTTGTTAAATAGCTTGACAATTAACTAGTCCACACGCCAATTTCCAGTTAAAGTGCAATTTGTTTAAAAATATATATTTAAACTAAATTTAAAAAAATCCATTTAAAAATATTTTGCAGGATATTCTTGGAGACCTACTACAGTAGCCTTTATCTTCTAGTTGATCTTGAATTTAACTTCAGCAGAAAGAAATTAGAGCTTCTGAATAACCCTTCTCTGGCTGGTGTAGTTAAGCTAGTTTCAAATTCAAGACCAACATTAAGGATTGTTTTTCAGCACTGCTTTACTCATTTCTGTCTCCAGCATCAGATAATCAGAAGCAATACTTGTGACTAGGCTGTATATTTACCTGTGGACCTATCACTTAATTTGTGGCTTTGGATTTTGATCTGCCTTTGCTCTCAGTTGTAATGATAAATGTTGTAAATACTGATACTTAGGACCCCCTCCTCCATCAAATTTTGATTGGCCTCAGACTAGTATTGAACTGACTTACACTAGCTGAGAGAGTCAATTCCTTCTCTCTTTTTTTTTTTTTTTTAATGGATAACAAATAGGTTCAAATTCCCCAAATATTTTTTTCCCTTAGGGTCCAAAGACACAGAATGGAGAGGAAAATCCTCTTAGGAAACAATGGTGAAAGATACATACATATATGCCTATATATATATTTGATTTTGAAAGTCTGAAGCTTATTCCAGCCATTTTCTAGGTCCATGAGTAAGCCAAGCTTATCTTTGACTTTTGATAAGTATTGAAATATTTAACCACAATCATCTGAACTTTTCAAAAGTTTATTTTTCTTTCATCAAGTAAGTATATGAAAGGCAAAGTATGTAATTATTTGCTCTAGAATCCATCTACTTGGTCCTCTGTGTTTATTATGAATCATTTCTTGGCAGGAAAAAATGTGCAGCTGAGTTACACATAAAAAACCTCTTAGAAGGAAATAGCGATATTTGGTAGTAAGCAGGTATTTACAGATATTAAAAAGCTGCATCAAGGAAGCTGGTTTAATAAGCCTGAGGTTTATGAATTCAACCGTATAATTTATTTTTGTAAGTTTTCAGTGTTTCATTGTAGGCTTTAAAAGGGCTTGCATGCACTATGTGTAGCGGGAGACTGTGGTCAGCTTCAAAATTATGTATACATATTTTGGTTATTTGACTCTTATGTAGCCAACATCTCTTTGCTGGTGGCTTTATGTTTCCACTCACATTTTTACGGTCAATTTTGGTTTCAGTGTTGTATGTTCACCTCCTGCTGATTTTGCTGGGGTTGCAAATGCATACATCAGAGTAGAAAATATTCCTATGTGTGTAATGAGAAAAACTAGCCATTAGTTTAACAAAGCACTTTAGTTCTGAAATTTAGGTATAGGCCCTAGAAACGAATTACAGTTTGGATAAAACTATGACCTTGTCCTGTGAATCCTGTGAACAAGCATGTATTTCTGGAAGTAGTCCTTTTGAAATAGGTAGTGACTTTCAGAAAAGCAAGAGAGTCCCACAAATTATACTTTGTAAGAGAGTAGATGCACGTTGATGTGGTTATGAATATGCTTGGTAACATCAGAGATGCAACAAGATCTTTTGGATTACTACAGTTGATGCTGCTAGTCAGGTTGTCTGGCGTTGCTTTTGTAAGAAACACCTCGTATTGAAGGGAGAGGATTTTTGTATATAGCCACCCATACATGTTCATATTCTTTTTGAAACTGTATTCTCTGATACAATTGTCTTAATTTTAAAGGCAAAACATGCTCTTCAGCAAAATCACTATTATTCAAAGACAAAATAATAAGAACAGGGTCACAAATGATACTACTTTAGGTCTGAAACTTGACCACAGGACTACTTTTTTTCAATGATTTTTTTTTTTTTTTTCATAGAATCATAGAATAGTTAGGGTTGGAAAGGACCTGAAGACCATAAATTCCAAACCCTCCTGCCATGGGCATTAACACCTCCCACTAAACCAGGTCATACAAGGCTCTGTCCAGCCCAGCCTTGAACACTGTCAGGGATGGAGCATTCACAACTTTCCTGGGTGACCCATTCCAGTGCCTCACCACCCTTACAGTAAAGAATCTCATCCTTATACCTAATCTAAGCTTCCCCTGTTTAAGTTTGAACCCATTACCCTTTGTCCTATCACTACAGTCCCTAATGAAGAGTCACTCCTCAGCATCCCTGTAAGCCCCTTTCAGATACTGGAAGGCTTCTATGAGGTCTCCACGCAGCCTTCTCTTCCCCAACTAAACAGCCCCAACTTCCTCAGCCTGTCTTCGTATGGGAGGTGCCCCAGTCCCCTGATCATCCTCATGGCCCTCCTCTGGACTTGTTCCAACAGCTCCATGTCCTTTTTATGTTGAGGACACCAGAACTGCACACAATGCTCCAGGTGAAGTCTCATGAGAGCAGAGTAGAGGGGCAGGATCACCTCCCTCGACCTGCTGGTCACGCTCCTTTTGATGCAGCCCAGGATACGGTTGCTTTCTGGGCTGCAAGCGCACACTGAAGCCGGCTCATGTTCATGTTCTCATTGACCAACACCCCCAAGTCCTTCTCTGCAGGGCTGCTCTGAATCTCTTCTCTGCCCAACCTGTAGCTGTGTCTGGGATTGCCCCTGCCCAGGTGTAGGACCTTGCACTTGGCATGGTTAAACTTCATGAGGTTGGCATCAGCCCACCTCACAAGCATGTCAAGGTCCCTCTGGATGGCATCCCTTCCCTCCAGTGTATCAGCCAAACCACACATATTCTGGTTTACCAAGCATCTAGGCCAATGAAACACACATCACTGTAAGAATTGTTAGATACTTTTTTTTTAACCTGGTTTATGTGTCTGTAGATGATTATGATATTTATGGGAAAACTATGAATATTCACAGTATGTTTTTCCCATGTTGTTAAAAGCAAAAACATCGAGAAGCATGACTCACAGTGAGATTGTATATTCTCCTTCCTCCCCCTCCAGTAAAGTTTGAATATGAGGTGTTACTATAACAGGTCCCCACCTGTTACAATCCTGAAAAGGAACAGCCAGTGCTTTTTAAGGAGAACTTCTAAAGAAAATTATATAAATGTATCAAAGTAAATAACCCTTCCCTTCCCTTTCCTCTCCTCCCTCTCTCTCCCCCTTTCTTTTCTTTCCATCTCTCTTTATGTTTCTTCACATCTTTGTCTTTTTTTTTATTCTTTCTTCTCTCCATTGCTTTTTTTTTTCCTCATTCTCTCTCTTTCCCCCCCTTCCATCCCCCTTATTTTGTGAAATTTTATTCTGATTAGAATATCAAATCAGTGTTGGTGTTTTTGTTTTTGCAGGGAGGGTGTGTTGGAGAGAAGCAGTGGGGAATAGATGGCTAGAAAAAGAAAGTTAGTTTGCATAGTCTTGGGAAGAGACATTCCATGAATAATGCAGAAAATGGAACGATGAGAAACATTTTCGGAAAAGATTGCTTTGTGGGCTAGACAACTTCATTTATTCCAAAGAAAGGGCAACTCACACATCTTAACAAATCAGTAGGATTGGCTGAGAATAATAGGTTAAATTACTTCACCTCTCAGCTGTCTCTGATCTTGGGGGCCCAAGGCACATCAGGCCACACCGAACAATTGGGCAGCCTGACACTAATTTAAAACACAGTCTCAAAGTATTGGTTCACTCCTTAAATCAATTACTGCATCTATCTGGAGACTTTTGTTGGTGAGTTTCATACATGGCAAATAGAGTTAGCAAAAAGGACATACGGGGCACGCTATTGATTTTTTTTTTTGTGTAACAGTTATTATGGGTATGACAGTGGGAAAGACAAAAATACATTCTTGTGTGAGCAAAGTTCAAGTGGGAAGAAGGAATACACAGATATTTAAGATAGATCTACTCTTTACTGTGCATGTTTACTTAAAGCAGCAAAGGCTCAAGCCAATGCCCATGAAAATCTGTGGAAGTCTGCCTTTTGAATTCACTGGCTACTGTTCTGAACTCTTCGCACTACTGCGGATTGAGTGTGGTGGATCATCTTTGAAAAGACACAAAGGAATTGTGTGAGTCTAGTGGTTTGGCTCTGAAATCTGAGCTGCCAGCTGAATGCAGGTGATAGTCTCTGGGAACCTGCAGAAACTTATTTTTTTTAAATGTCTGTCTTCTCAAGAAGCATTAATACTATTCACAGAGATTTTATCCAATTTTGCAGCAATTTAACATTTCTGCAGCTGCTCTAGTTTATCACTTCATTTGCCAGCTCTCTCTAATAGCATCTTTTCTGTATCTGGATCATCACCAGAAATTCCCACAGAAACCCCTTTAATATTAGTTACTGATGAAGAAGGAATTAATTTAGTTTAATGGGTATAATTAGGAGTACGGTTTTGGTACATTGAACTTATGTTCTAAAAACAGTGTGTAGTTACCCAGATGAGGTGTATGCAGGCTACTTAAGAATGCTTTTGGGATAGGAAAAAGAAAATTAGCCAGCTGCACTGCTTCATGTGTTACATGTCTCTTCACAGGTGGAGCTTACTGGTAACAGCATATATGAATACATACATCCTTCTGACCATGATGAGATGACAGCTGTTCTTACTGCTCACCAGCCTCTTCATCCTCACCTCTTACAAGGTACTTGTGTGATCTGTGATCGAACTACCACTGAAAAACTAAAAGAAGTTATAACCGTAGGCTGAAATGTGACAAGTTTATATTTATTCAGTATGAAGCTATGTACATGAATGGAGGAAGAGCATGAACTTGAAACTGTGACCCAGGATTTTATTTTTGTTGTACTAAAGGGAATAAGGTATCCTAGATTAAATAATGCTTTTCATGTCATAGACTCCATGCAGTTTTAAACAAGTTTTTAGATTTTGCTCAGCGATCATTTGATCTCTTTTATTTTGTCATCACTGCTGAGGTTGCAGGAATGTTGCAATGGTCTAGCTGTGCACAGCTGCAGCTATGTGGTCTTAGAGGAAAAAAGACCCATCTGGGAAACTGAGAAATAGGAGGACACTTTTAATGTTTTAAACCCAGGACACTTTTAATGGTTTAAAAACAACTGTTTAATTTGAAGCTTGGACAAAAAGCCAGACCTAATATCCTCCAATGTAGGAAGAGAAAAAATGGGTTGACCTAGATTTAGGAACTCCCATAAAAAGTGATCTCTCCAGGAAAATACTGTCCTCTTGCCTTGATACTGGATCGCTGATTCACCAAGCCTCTTCACACATCCTGTTCAGGTGCTGCAGATGATTCATCCATGTGTATCCATACAGTATGATGCTAAGCTGGATGGAGTGTCAGGGAAGAAAGCAGAATTCTAATTGTTTATGTGAATGCCTGGATCAGACTGTGCACCCTGGCTGTGCTCAGCCGCCACACATAAATATTAACATAACCCTTTGTGTATTACGTTGTTACTTCATTCTTGTAACTACTATATAACTAACAAAAATATGCTCATCTTTGCACTAACTATTTCAGTAGCTTTTGTTTCCTTGGGGCAATATTTTGAACTTTAAAATATCAAACATAATCTGGCTCCCATCATGCAAAATGTGCGTTCACATACATTTCATAATCACTTAATCAGTTGGGGCTCACATCCTGCTAGTTTTTACTGGCCTTCTTTAGGCACATCTCCTAAAGATATGAGGAGCTGTGGGTTTGCACTAAGGTTCTGTAACAGTTCTATACAAGAATCAGTTCTGGTGTCTGTGCATTTTCTGTACCTTGTGATCTCACCACAGTTCTGACTGCTGTGATTTCGTTAGCTCAGAACCTTGTACCCTCTGCATGTGGGGAAGTTTAATGTGCCTGGAAGCAGATGTACTGCTCTGAGTGGTGTAAATGGTAGAATTATTTTAGGTTCCTTCTTCCTTCTCCCTCCCAACAGCAGCAGAGGTTGTCTTGTTACCCTTGGTGTCTGGAGAACCAAACTTTTCTTTTTCATGGACTTCTCTGATTGAAGTTGTTACTTGCTTGTTTCATAGTTCGCTCATTCCTCAGGCAGGGAGTTTGTTGGGTTTTTTAAATGTTGACTTTAAAGAAACCCAACATTTTTTTTCCTTTTTTCCTACCTTATTGATAAACAAAGGTGATACTTCTGATATATACCCACCTTCTTATCAGTGGCAATAACCTTCTGGTTTTATTCCAATTTTAAAAAAATGAGTTGGATATTTTTTACAAATTTAAAGTCATTGGCCACTGATCAGAGTTAATATTTCTGTGGCAAATGCACATAAGCTTGCAACTCTTCCTGTTCTCTGTTTAGTATCATGACTCTGGTTTGCTAGAAGCAGAGAGATAGCGCTCTAGTACAGCAGTTGCAGAAGGTTTTGGGTTTTTTGTCCAGAGCTAGAAACTACCTGTTTCTTGCTTGTATTTGGATGTCTCTGGATGCTTACCTTGCCTGTTAGCATTAACAATTCTCATTTTAGCTACTTATGGTCAAATGTTTTTCTTAACAAATTCTCATCACTATGAAGTGTAATTCTGATCTGGTTGTGTTTGAAATGACTTTTAAAACTGTTAAATTAAGTACTTGCAACTGTTTCAGTCTGAAGTTCTGCTGATGGTATAATTAGCCCGAGATGTATGCCTCGTTCTCTGTAGGTTTCTTTACCTCATTCTACATAGATGCTCTTTGTTATTAACTTCAAACTCTGTTTTTTCAATAGTGTAAAGGTAAAAGAAAATCCACTTTGAAATGAGATCCATTTGCATAAGTTTCGTTTTGGCTAAATTTTTGAGTAGCAGAGGAAATTGATAAAAACCTCAGAAGAACAGGATCTTATTTGGATTTCTAGACTTGGAGAAGATAAAGGATTTAAGCTGAGTTCTGGTTTGTAGAGGGATTATTTTATGCGAATCTGCTATGTGTCTCTTCCTCACATGATGCATGGGTGTGCATGTTAGTGTGTGTGTGTGTGTGTGTGTGTGTTGAAATATCCAGAATCCATAGATAAATCTTCCAAAATGAACAGTGACCAAATATTTATTTATATGTGTCCTGTGCCAGTAGTTCCTTTTTTTTGTTCAGCATATCCATTTTATATATATATCTGGAGGTATAACCTGAAACTACCTGGCCTGCAGAAATCAAAGCTGGTTTCCCATTTTTCTTCAGTTAAGCCCTGAAACCTATTTAACAGGAATGAAGCAACTTCTGTCTGTATCTTAATAGGTATTTTGAATATTTAAATAAAACATGGAGCTCTACAAATAACTTAGGACAGAGGGAAGTTGAATGAAAGTGGCTTTTTTTTTTTCCTGACAAAAAGGAAAACAGAGTTCTTAAAGAGCTTTTTTTTTTTTGTCATTTTTACCTCTTTTAATATTTTAAACCACATATAAATCATCAAATCACTGGGTCTAATAAAAATTTCCTTTTATAACTTTATTGTATTATAGATCTCTTCAATCTATGCTATTACTCAGGAGTTAAATGAATACTGCCCTGCAGACACAGACATTTATAACACAAATTTACAGCTTGGCTCATGCAACTTTACTTGCTCAAGTTGTGTTCTCAGCTAATTCTCAGATATGTATGCACATTTTTAGTTCAGCTGCTATTTCAGCAGTTGTTGCTGGATAAGATCTGTTATGATAGAAATAAAATCACAAACACAAACATACATATCTATACTTTGTGATATTCTGTTACTGTTACTGGTACTGAATACCTCAGAGTGCAGATTATTTTTAAACTCTAGTTTTACAGTCTTAGTAAAGGATGTTGTCCCTTTATTGATTTTGTCATTTGTTTTTAATCTTCTTCATTGTCTTTCATTATTCTCTTCAAACCTTCCCTTTAGTCCAGTGCTTCATCAGTTCCATAGGAGCTTTCCTGAAAGACCAAACCTGAAAGCCATGAGAAAGGTAGAAGCCTTGCAGCTGCTGAGCTCTAGAAATCTTATTTGTATGAGTTTTGTTTCTCAGGGAAATGCAAATTATTGCTCACCGCATAAAATCAGACGTAGTGTGGATTTCTCTGTTTTCATTCAGATAACTGAGCCTCAGAAATAGTGCATTAGTTTAAAAGGCAAAAGCCTTCTTAAACTATAGCTTTTATTAATGCTTTTTTCATATTTGCCTTGGACATCCTAATTTTTCAGGTGCAACAAGGCACATCTTCAAGCACAGAGAGTAGATAATTTTTTTTAAGGACAGTAAAAATTCCTGAATAATCGTATGCTGCCAGACTTCATAGCAATATTAAAGGCAATGGAATTTGGGAGATTGAATGCTGGTGAACTGGCTGTCGAGTCATCACTCTTTAGATAAGTCCAGTGTGGCGTTGCAGCACGTTATGCTGAGGAAAGATTCTGGGGAAAGAAATTAGAGAGCAGCAATGCTGAGAAGCATTTAAAAGTCATAAAGGACAAACAGCTTGGTGTGAGCTCCTGTTGTGAAGCTGTGGTAAAAGGGGGAACAGGAAATTCTTGGGCATAAAACCAGGGAACTAGTGAGGAGGAATAGCAAAGATGAATAATTGTAATTTTGAATGGAATGAATAATAGTATTAGTGAAATGGACACTTGATTTTTCTGTATGATTCTGTTGTCCACTTTGAAAAAGGAAAGGGCAAGTTAGAGAAAGTACAGAAGAGAGCCACAAAAATGACTGAAAGACTGGAAAGGCTTATAATGAGGGATGAAAGAACACCATCTGTTTGGATTATCAAAAAGAAGAATGGGAGGTGACTTGATTACTGTTTATGCATACTTCCAAGGGAAGAAAATACTGGGAACTAAAGAAAAAACATATCAAGGGCCAATGTCTGTGAACTGAAACCACAAAAGCTCAAATTAGAATAATATACACATTTATAACTGGGAGTTTGATTAGTCGCAGGAACAAAATACTGAAGGAAGCAGTGGTTTCTTCCTCTTTTGATGTCTTCACATCAAGGCTGTATGCCTTTATGGAAGATATGCTTAAGGCAAACAGAAGTTACTGAGCTCAGCACAGGGGCAACAGACTGAAGTTTAATGAACTTCATTGTACAGGTTTGCACCTATGATCTAATGCTTTTTTCTGGCCTTTAAAGTGTGCAAGCTATGACTCAATGAAAGCCCTAAGCCCCATGATCTGTGGAGGCTTTGGAGAATTTCAGCTGTAACCTACAAAATCTTTAAACTGCCTTTTTACTTGCATGACCAGCACTGAAAATGTAAAGCAATATGTACTGATCCCTTGCTATGAAAGAAACTAACAGCTGGACTTTCCTTCTGAGGGGATCTGGAGTTGGGAAAAGAAAAATCTCTCTCACACAGACATTAAAGGTAGGGTATGCCTTAACGAATCACCTCACATGAGATTTTAGGCCAACTTTGCACCAGTTGTAACAAAATTAATCCATTATATTCAACTGAGATAGATTAGCAGAAAAAAGAAAAAAAAAAAGGAAAACAATTTGATCTTTTCCAAATGACGTGGACGATGTGTACTGGCTGTGCTCAGATCTCAGATGACTTCACTGCCCCTTCATACCATTCCAAACATTGCTTAATGTATTACTGGTCTGCAGCATTCTAGTGCGTTCTGGCTTAGTTTCGTACCTGTGAAGCCTTACACCTCAGTTTTCCACTCCCTATACCATCCATATGTGTTGCATAGGCTGGTAAAAGTATTCTTGGGCCCCTACCCTAAAATATGCAACACGTAACTAACAGAAATTTGGAAATTGTTCCATGGTGTAGGGCTCAGAAACTGATTTCTCAGGATGTAGAGAAGTTGAGTTGATGTATGCTGTCTCTCCTTGTGCGCTTAGAACTCTGAAAGACCTTTTTTTGTTCCTTCAAGAGATAACAAACTGGGTCCACTGGATGCGATTCTCCTTCTGGAGCAGAAGATGGTGGGTGGTTGGGCTCCAAAACGTGGGGATGTTAGATAACAGTAGTTTTTGAATCTTGGAAGACTTTAAGGTTCCATTTGTGACTGGCCATAGATACCCAGTGCATGCTGCAAATTTCCTCTGCTTAGAGCAGAAGACCTAGTAGGTTGTGGTGCCATGCAAAATTCTGCCTAGCCAATAGCTCCAGAACTTCATGGAGGCATGTGAGGAGCTTGCCCTCCACTTCAGCTCACCTCACCTCACCTCACCTCACCTCACCTCACCTCACCTATCTGTAGCATGAGACTAAATGTCTGTCAGGCTAGGAAGTCTAAGCTGCTACTGCTCAGCAGCAAAGCATTCTGTTACTAGCATGATGGGGGATAAAACGTTGAGAGAGGTTTGTGAAGCAACTGTTACAAAGTGCTTTGTCCAGAGCTGATAAACATTTTGAATGTGTTTGAATTAGAGGCTGGCTTTCAGGGACTGAATGTTGAGGACTGCACAGGGATTACTGACTACACTCACCTGCCCTAGCACACTCTCTAGAGGAACCAACATACTGACACATCTGGGATGCATGTACTACAAGAAGGCATGATCTTAAGAACTCCAATGATGTTGCTGTCAAAAGTGTGTCTGTACCTATCAGTTTTGCAGAATTTTTTCTTTAACAGCAGCACAGAGTGGTGAGCTTGTAGCAGCAACATTTACCAAACCTTCTGGAGGCTTTTGGGAAACGCTGTACCTCCTGAACCCAATCTGTAAGAATAAATAAGGAAATTTTGGCATGAAATATCAGGGTAGTGCAAGCTGGGTACGACTCCTCAGTCTGTCTGTCATCACTGCAGCTGAATGCAAGCAAGCAAGAGAAATTAGAGGTATTTGTACCTTAGGTTAACTGAGACAAGCAATGAAGCAACGCTGAAAAGGATTCAGCATTGTGTGCTGCTCTTCCATGTGTGTATTTGGAGTCAGACATTGTGTGTCTCTTTGATTAGTTTCATATGTTTTTTCTGATATTTCAATCCTTTAAATGTCTATAGCTTTCCAATTTTTTGCTGACTTGCACACCAGGGTGCGGTATACTAAAAGCAACATGTATTAACATTCCCCAGAGCAGACAAAGGGAAAGAAGAATACCATATTTTTTGTAGACATTCCAACTGTCTGCAAATAACTTGATAATTCTTATATGACTAGTTATAAGCCTAATGTAACTTACACAAGAAATGTGGCATCCATTGTGCCAGGTTTCCCACTCCGGTTGATGCTTTAAGGGCTCCATTTCAGTCAGCTAAGAAGTAAATGCCAGTGTATACTTTTTGTCTCCTGGAAGGACCTCTTCCATACATATGTTCTGTTCAATATAAAAAAAAAAAAATGAAAAAAGGAATAGAAATTTGTACATNNNNCATCCATTGTGCCAGGTTTCCCACTCCGGTTGATGCTTTAAGGGCTCCATTTCAGTCAGCTAAGAAGTAAATGCCAGTGTATACTTTTTGTCTCCTGGAAGGACCTCTTCCATACATATGTTCTGTTCAATAAAAAAAAAAAAAAATGAAAAAAGGAATAGAAATTTGTACATCTGGAAAGTTTTTTTTTTTTTATCCTAAGTTTTAAAGAATTTTTTCTAATACTACATACACAAAGGACAAATGTTGATAGGAATTTCTGTTTGAATTACTTAAAAAGTGTTTTATGGGAGAACTGTTATTGAAAGAAATGGTTTAACATGATGATCTTTTTACCACTGCTTGTAATCATTTTGAATGTACAAAAGTGGAAAAGAAGGCAGACTGCTGGCACCCCAGTATTTCATTTTTCTCCATTGGTAATTAGCAGTAAGATATACCAAAGAAAGCAGAGTGTCTCAGACTGCAAAAGCTGTTCTTTTCCTTTCTGCCTACTGTCAAGTTTCCTCACTAAGAGAAGTTTGGAAGCAACACAGGAGCAAAGGAAAATTTGGGCAAATGCTAGCAAATGGCTGAGTTTGAATGACAGGAATGAAAAAAGACAGTTTACGCTGTGCAGCTCTGACAGGATTATGAGTACAGTCACAACACTGAACAAACTGTGCAAATGGGGCGGGAAGTTGGGCAGTTCATACAAGCTTGGAACTCTAGGATACAAGCTAACAACAGAACTGATTGCTTTCCTACTACAGCAGGAGCATTACCAGGTCAAACCAATCCAGCCTGCAAGCCTCAGTTTTCAATTTAGCGTGTGCATAGGAACTTGTTCTATCTCTACACATAATTTACAATTTTGCCACGTAAGGCATTTATATTTTATCATTCAACTGGTGCCACTCATTTGCCAAAAAAAGATGAATTTTCTCAAATAGTTACTTGTGTAACCTGCGTGTTGCAGGTAATGATGCTGCAGTGTAGCAGGGAGAAGGGAAAGCATGCCTAACCATTTTGTCTCTTCTCTCTTATGTGTTATCAGTTTTGACCACATATACCAAGGAAGGACAGGGGAATGTTGTTTTCATATATATCTTTGTATGTAACATTTAATGTTGAAGAATTGTCTCAGTTACAACCTCAGTTTTGCCCTGTTCTTTCTGGCGTAGTGATAATAAAGACAGTCAGTATGCACTAGGCTTACATGTCTAACTCATTTTCTACTAACTCATCTCAAGGCCTGCTTCTGAACTTGTCATAAGGAAAGTCTGTCAAAGGCTTTTGAAGCCCCTTCTCATGTTTGCCCTTTTGGACAATCCTGGATTCCCAGCTTTATGGGATACCTTAAAACTGTGCATGATATCACACAACCATTTCTTTTGTATGTGCCATACAGTGCTTTTACCTCTTATTTGTTCTAGAAGTTGGTGTCACCCTCATTCAGAATTAAGGGGTAGAAGCTGTGGCAGTATCTTCCCTGTGTCTCATAAAAGCCTTGTTATGCTTACAGGAGACTAGCCAAGACACTTGCATGTTCTTCTAGTCAGTACTATGATGTATGGGACCCAGATGCTTTGCAGATTAAACAAGAATAAGAGTAGAACATGTGGGACTTCATAGTATAAGATGAAAATAACCCACTGAAAAGACAAAAACATACAGAGTGTTTGGGGGATGGGCCATAAAGTGTTATCCAGACATGAACTTGTGGTATCTCTGTTTCCACCCTGTAAAACAGTCCAGCAGGGACATAGAGTGCAGTTTATGATACGTGTGCCTTGTCTCCAGAGGAATGCACTAGCTTTAGTAGGAGCATGTCTCCACACAAGCTGGACTGGAGGGAAGGTAGAAGCAGGTGTGTTGGTCTAAATGTGCCTTTTGAGAATAGGTTTCTTCTCCCATACTATATCTGAAATTTGACATTGCACCCAAGCTGCTATGTAGAGTGCACATGAGTCATTGACTGTGTCAAGAGATCCTAATTTTAATGCAGCTTTGTATCTTTCATAGTGATAGATGAGACGTACATTCTTAAAGCAGCGCATGGTGCTGCAGTGTACCATTTGCATGCTGATATATATTAACTTGCAAAGTGGCTCTGCAACAAAACAGTATCATATTTTGCTACTGTCAAAAGTTGGGAGCTTTGGGAAAGAAATGTAAAATAGTAGTTTTTACCTTAGGGAAAATAAAAGCATGAGAATTGAAGCTGTAAAAAAACCCTACAATGGTCTTTTTTCTCAGTCCACTATGAAAGCAGTATGCAAACCACAGAATTTTGTGACTGTTTTCTTTCAAAAGAGATGAAAGATGTACTGGAAAGCAAAGATGGATTTCATAGTTGTACCCCCAGGGGTGGACAACTCTGGCTTCCATAAAGCTTACCATAATTTCACAAAAATGCTTGGAGAATCCTGTTTGGCAGTCATGTGCAATATGAGTGAAGAAATGCACAAATTCTTCATCCAAAATAGCAAGAATAATTATTTTTTATCATGATATTTATTCTGGTATGAGAGTAAGAAAATACAAATCTGTAAAATATAAACAGGCTATTTCATTCTTGACTAGTGCTTGCAATCAAACTGTATTGCATGATATACTAAGTAAGAAAAGACAAGGGATTAGTGGAGAAGGTATGCTTTGTAGAAATGGTACTCAGTGGTGTGAGAAAGACATCCAACTTACATATAGCCATAGACAGCAACGTTTTTCTATGTTCTCATTCACAGGTTTCTGTGTTTCAGCTTTGTGAGGACATTAACGTGGATAAGTTTGGGCTAAGATTTGAATTAAGCCATTTACTCTTTGCCTTATTTATAGCTTTTACTGAATCTTCTCCATTATGTTGTAGCAATGCTTCAAGAGGGGATCCTCTGTATAATGATCAGAAGATACAGTAATATATTAGTAGAACAGAAAAACTTCTCTGCATCTGATGAGGGAAACATAGAGTTTGGTTAAAAAATAAACAGTGATTTATTTGAAATGGGCATCTTGAGGATGGATATGGACTCTGATTTGCAGTGCCTCCCCCTATAAAACTCATTACAAGTGACATTAATTTTATTAAAATATCAGCTAGCAGACATACTGAAAAAGTCAGAATCTCAGTAACCTCAGTTACACCTTTTCAAAGAAGAGCAGCAGAAAAGATAGAGAAATCTGCTCAAAGTATACAATCAAGTTGATCAAAACTAGTCGTTTACTTGCATCAGTTTTCATTTCCAACTATTACCATTCACCCAGTTGGGGAAAAATGGAAAACTGAAATTCCAGGATTAAAACTGAGAGTCTCACCATTCATTCTTGAAAAGATTTCAATGAAAGTTTGTGGAGCAGTGGAAAGAGGACATCACTTTCAAATTTTAAACATTGATATGGAGGAAAAAAAAAATCAGAAATCTGCTATCATCTAAATCCAAGTTATAGCAAATACTGGAACTGTTTGAATTGAAAAATAGACCTTCGATCATGTTCCACATAACTGGATAAAGAAAAACACTATGCCAAAAATGGGAGGGTAAACATTTAGAAAGAACCCTAAAGCTCTGCTTTTCATCTCTAATTCATGTAATAGATAAACACAACGTCAATAAGTTCCGGTAAATGTTAAGAGCTTTACTAAGATGGTTGGTCTGCTTTTCAAGAAGCTATCATCAGAGACTTTCAAGATACTTAGTAATTTAGAAGTGGGGCCAGAGGTTTCTTTTTAACTATAGCAGCTATTGAGACATTTTCTTGACTCATCTTCTGAGAAAAAGCTTGAATTGAAGAATGCACTAACTTTGAAATTTATGCAATTCACTTCTGAAAAGAAGGATCAATTTTCCAGTTATCTTGAAATTGTTTGGGAGAGGGAAACAAGTCACATTTAGGTAAAGAGGGAAAATGGTTGCTGGCATAGAAAGTAATGAGGAAGATGGGAAAAGCGGATCCATTCTACAATACTTATGCCCGTAAAGGAGAACTTCAGTAAAACCTTTCATAGCAGTACACAGCTGTTTGTCAGAAGTACAGATGGCTGTAGCAAATGCTAGAGAAGGCGCAATTAAATGGGCAAATTTTGTTGTATGTAGTGGAGTTGCTGGAAGAGTAGATATTTCAGAGAAATAGTGCTGAATAAGAAGTACAACAACAGCGAAATTTAGCATGATTTGCTGTAAAATCGGCCATCTCCATGTGGTGACTGCTCACTTTTTTTAAACCTCAAGTGGCTGGGAGAGGAGTGGCTGGAAAGCAGCCCTGCAGAAAGGGTATGCTGGTTGACGTTGAGCTGGGTATGGCTTTGGCAGTCAAGAGGATAAACCACATTCTGAGGCGCATCAAACACAGTATAACCAGCCAGCTAAAATTGGCAATTATCCCCCTGTATTCAGCATTGGTGTGGCCTCACCTTGAGTGCCGTGTGCAGTGTTGGGCCTTGCAATTTAAGAAGGATGTTGTCCTGGGTTCAGCCCATGACAGATGAGAAGGTCCTTGAACGCATCCAGAGAAGGGGAACAAAGCTGATGGAAGGGCTGGAAGGAATGTCCTGTGAGGGGCAGCTAAGGACTTTGGGTTTGTCTAGTTCAGAGAAAGAAGGCTGAGGGCTGACCCCATTGCTCTGTACATCTTTCTTAGGAGAGGGCATGAAGAGGGAGGTGCTGAGCTTTTTTCCCTGGTATCTGGTGATAGCATGTGGGGGAATGGTTCGAAACTGCATCAGGGGAGGTTTAAACTGGATGTTAGGAAGCATTTCTTTATTGAAAGGGTGATCAAACACTGGCAAAGAGAGGTGGTTGATGCCCCAAGCCTGTCAGTGTTCAACATACAGTCTTCAATTACTTAAGAACTAATAGACCTTAATTGGTTTCCTCTCTGTTTCAAACCTTTTAGTACCTTGATAGCCTAAGATACTTTCTGTTATTTACATGTGCAGTGCTTACATGTTTGCTTGAAAGAACGTTAGCAATATCAATAATTACATTACTGTGTCTACATGCTCTATGTTGTTATATTTTTGAATTTTTTCAAAATTTAATTCTGATTGATCAAATCACTTAATTCTTAAGAATACTTGGTTACATTCACCTTTTACTTAAGCCTGGAGTGAATATTTTACATTTACTGGGTTTCTAGCTTTAATTCGAGAGTTTTCTACATCCCTGGATGTCTCCAGTCATTCTGCTTCTAGAGCAGGTGCTGGCTATTTAAAGCTACAGGCTTTTTGTCCAGCTTTATAACTAAGCTTTCATGCCTAATATCTCTGCACAATTTTGTGATTAACCTCTGCAGTAGGACAGCATGCATTAGTAATCACTCTTCTCACAACTCATCTGATTTCTCTTATTTGAATATTCAACATCTCTCTCGGCTTGCTGAACCTTTAAGTTCCTCATTTTTGTTTCTACATTCTCTTCATCAGAGTAGACCACCTTAATTGCCTCAGATACGTCCTGGATGTGATATTTTAAGTTTTGTATTATATTGATCAATGTATTAACATCCAGCAGGATGCCAGGGTCTCTTTGTTTCCTAATCAGCTTTACAATTACAAATTTACTTTAGTTCTTTTCTTGCTTTGCTACCCCCTTCTGCTACTTTGCAGGTTATTGGGGAGTCACACTGGCAAAAATGTCAGTTAATATGAATACTAATTCACACTGTTCACAGTCCTGCACATCTATGCTTTTTATGTGACAGTTTTGGTCTTACTGCTTCTTTTGTATTTTGCAATCTCTTGATGAGGTCTGGAGATGGTTTTATTCCCAGTAGGTGCACACAAACATACATGTACACAGAGCCCACGGATGGCAGTTCAACACAAGCGGAACAGTGTTTTTACAGGCACCACGTGCACATTAATGACACTCATGTAAGCATGAGCAATATAAATGGTCTGGTCCTGCTTTTCCTTGCCAGCGAGTCAGTCTCAAAGCTTGCTAGTAGATTTTATGCACTCACACACACACCTACAAGGATCTCTCTAGCTTTTGTGTTCTTCAACTCTAATCCTGCAAACAAGATGCCAGATGCCATATGGCACCTGCACGTTATTCATTGGGCACCTTGACAAAACCGTGAGCCTTACCCAGCCATTGTAACAATCCCAGCTGTAACACTCTGCATCCACTTGTGTTATAGACACTCTGCATTACTAAATAACTGCTTTAACAGTTCTTATGGTCTCAGATCATCTGGGAATGGTCAGTCTCTCTTTTTCTCCTTTAGACAATTCCTGTTGCCCTCCTCCCCAGTGTGGGGATGCAACTCTTGCAGCACCACTGGGCTCCCACACAAACATAGTCAACCACCCTTAATACACATAGGAGGAGGAACATTTATCATTATGTATACATTACTTTGGCTTGTTTAGGTAAAGCAGTATGTCAGTCAGGGCCCAGATTCTTTTTTGGCCACATGGACCATCTCTCCATTTGCTTACTTAAGACATTTTCATATCAGCTAGATAAAGCCTCAAAAATGGAAGCTCCCAGATGAGTCCCAAGTTACATCATGGGTAAATCTTCCCTCTTTAGATTGCAGGTATATGATAAACTGATTTAAGAGACTAATCTTTGTTGGTTCAGCAACACACTACTAAACCCTTATTAATTCAAAGATCAGTAATTAATAAACACATCATTATTATATTGCAGGTACAGATTTTTGCACTTGGTTGCACATAACAACAAAACTACTGATTATTACTCTTCTGTCCATTGAATCACAATTCTATCAAACTTCCCTCCCCACACCACTTAGAAGTAGGGGGCAACTCTAGTGCTATTTACTCTGGCCTCCTACACCACACAACATGTTTGCCCTGGAATTGTTTTAAGCACTCTACTACTTTCCTAGAGAGCCTGTAGCTAGTTACAAGGACTGGCGTTCAGGGGACCTCTTGCTTACAATCTACCATAATGAAATCAGAGACACAAGATCTCTTCTAAAATAATGAATAATGACCAATTTCAATAATAAAAGTAAAATATTATCCTATGGTCTAGGTACTACTCTAGTTTTATAGATGCCTTGTTCCTGATGGAAGAATGAAGGTAGAGCTGGGTGATTCTGGTAGCAGTGCACCAGTCTGCAGTAACATTTAAAAATGAAGTAAGCAACAAATGGAAAGCTAATGAATAAGGTGTCTGGAAGAGTTTGTCACTGAAAGAGAACCTTTTAGGTCTTGTGGCAGGACATATGATAAGTTTAAGGCATTGCTTCTGTTTCCACTAATCTTTTTTTTTTTTTTAATAGAAGAATGAAAGTCATTTAAATTGCTAGCAACTGGGTCCATGTGCGAAGATGGTCTTTATATGCTCATTACTGTGCATTACTTTTCTCCCTTGCCCCCTCAAAGGGAGAAAGTTATCTTTATTTTGTGTGCATGAGACTGTGGCAAAAAGAGAGCAAGAACTAGTGTTAAGTCACACAGAAAATCTGTATTGAAGACATGAATTGCATGTTCCCAACTCTCAAATCCATTCTTTACTTGTGAGATCATGCTTCAGCAACAGTAATCTGTACTGTATGGTTTCCACCCACCAAACTGTATACATTTGTATTTAAAACTCCAGTAGATATGCCAGTTCATTTAAGTGCCTGCTTTTCCCCATATGGATCTAATTTGCATTAGGAAGATAAATGGAAAATTCCCATATTCAAGAAGGCTTATTCTAGTTGGGATGCACTGCACATCACACTTCTCTCTTCACTAAATACCTTTTCTGTGGTTGTATCTTCAGATCTTTAAACTCAGAGCTTTATAATAGGGTTTCTCAGTTCCAGGTAGTGGTCTGAGGCTCAAGCCAATGAAGGTGTGTGGCTAAGATGTGTTAATTGAGTGATGGATAGACAAAAATCAGGAACACAACAAATCAAATTGAAACAAAACTCGAGCTGATTACAGTGGATATTGAATCAAACTCTGTGGGGAATTAGGAAGCAATACACATTACAACAAATCTGAATACCCCTCTACTTCACCGATGATTCTGTTCACAAACATACCAAATGAGTTTTCTTTTCCTGATGCAGCTGTGTTCTGCAAAACCACAACTTTCAGTAAAAAACCTGAACTAATTAATGATGTCTGAACTGTTATAGAGAATAATTAATGTTAAAAATAATAGTAACTTATTCTTAGCAGAAAATAAGTGTGCAGCTGAGCAATATTTAATTTTAAACACTTTTGGAGGTTACCCATGAAGATATTTGTTTAAAAGCCATCTACTAAGATGGTTTTGGAAGTCAATGAAACAAATAATATATTGCATATGGAGGTCAGAAGTTCTCCAGTCTAGGCATGACTATCAACATACACTCAAATTACTACCAAAGCAATGGATTTTCTTGTTTCCCATTCTACTATTATATTGGAGAGTACTTTCATGTACTTGCACTACAAAGGATACATTTCCTTACCTTTACCAATTTGGGCTGGTACCCAGATGTTCAGAAACAAGGTGATTGCCTTATGAATGGTGATACAGCTTTCACAGGAAATCCTAACATGAAGGTGAAATAAATTCTGAGGGCAGAGATTGAGCAGGAAAGTAGAATGGCTGACTTCTACAGCTGTCAAAGGCTGAGACATAAACACATCCGTTAAATAATGAAAGGCAATATTATGGACCATTTTGAGATCTTCAGTAATAAATGATTTTGGTGTGGTTTGTGCTTTCAGAATATGAAATTGAGAGGTCATTTTTCCTGAGAATGAAGTGTGTCCTAGCCAAGAGGAATGCAGGATTGACATGCAGTGGCTACAAGGTAATGTATATAAGCTTTGCAGCCCTCCTCTTAGCCCCACCCCCAAGTATTCAAGAAGTAACAAGCTGGTTTATGTTGTGGTTTTTTACCTATGTGTAGCTGAAAACAAAATCTGTGATGGAAACAATAAGAACAGGTCAAAAATTTGCCACTGCTGATTGCAGCTTGCCTTAGTAATGCAAACCTAGACTCTTACAGTGTGTTAGAGTTTGCTTTTGTGGCACATTCCCACATACTGATTCCTGATCTTCAAGACTGGTGAACTGGCTGAAAGACAGCCATGAACATGCAAGGAAAGCACACAGCTGGGTATTATTCCCCTATGGAACTGGAGGCAGGTGAGGCAGGAACTTGGAAGTCTTCCTACATCCATCTGCCTTGGTGTTACTGTGCTCTGGCTGAGCAGCCACCCCGTCATACTAGTCACTGCATTGGCCTGACCAGAATTACCTCAACATTAATGAGACTGCAGTGTTACCACAAACAATCATTACTATCAGCTTGGGGTTGAATTGTACTAAACCACCAAGTCTGTTTATAAATCTTACCATTTGTGTTAGTTTTCTATTTATTACGTTAAATGAGAAGCCACAGCAAATGCTGGGATTCTATAATAACACCTGACATTCACATAGTTCCTATTTTCAGCTCCACAGTGTGCATTTACTGCTCTTTGAGCTGCACAGTATAATTCTATTCCTTAAGCATCAGGAGAGAAGGGTACTTCATATGCAGTCTGGTGAGGATTCATTTTGTTCAAGTCATTCAAAAACAAAAAAGGAAAGCACACAAGAGAAGCAGAGCTCTTTAGAAGAATGTGTTCAAAGTCCCGGCATATATCTGTCTATTTACACTGCTATCTACCTGGTTAGACTGATAATTCTTCATTACATGGACTCATGTTTGCTCAGCTGCTTCCCAATAAGAATGATTCTGTCCCAGAGCTGAATGGGAAATCAGGCAAAAGAGTCTGTAATGGTGGTATCTCTGTATATTTCTAAGTGGGTTTTCTTCTTCTTTTTCAACTTTTATTTATTTTCTCCCCATTTATAATATAAAGATCACCTTTTTTCTTTTGCTCACTGTTAAAAGTTTACACAGTGAAATGTTTGGGGATGTATTTATCTCGAAAGAAGTTGTCCTAAATTTATTCTGTGACAGCACTTAGAGACAGGACTTAATAATTTTGAAAATATCACCTGATTAGCTGAAGCAGAAGAAAAACTCATAAATCAAACAGTATGGGAATGAGTAGGATCTGAAGAAAGATCTTAAATAAGTTTTGCTTGCTACTGTACTTTCGCTAAACATACCAATCACTTGGTGATTAGAGAGGAGGAAAGCAGGTTATACAGGAGGAGCCAGTTTACAGGTGACTATTTAGTACGTTGTTCAGGGGTACTAAATACCCCTGTACCTAAACATCTATGAAAGTAGAAATTAATTAATTTCCATTGGACACAGCTAAAAGTCAAGCAAACACAGAATTAAGCTGAAGGATATGTAGCATGCCTGCTGTTTGGACTACAAAATTGGAAGGAGTACAAATGATTTCTAAACACCAGCACTACATTAAATAAATCTTATATTCTGGATAGTCCCCAGGTTACAATTTTACCCTCTCTTTAGCTGACATAGTGAATTTTTATAGTCTAACACTGAAGTTATCACTCCTCTGATTAGGAATTGTATATGGGGATTCAAAAGTCTGCTCTCAAGACTCTGGACTTGGTTATATGTCAAAAGAATGTCAACTGAACTTTACTTCAGAACTTACTTAAAATTATTTCTAGTGCATTTACATGTACAGCAGTTAATTTTTATAAATGTGATGCATTAATCTTCACTGGATTTTTAAAGTGCCTGTTTTTCATCAGAATAATAACTCATTAAATTATAAATGCCTATATATACCTCTGTGTGTGTGAGAGAGCCATTTGAAAAAGCAACTTCCATATTTTTTGATTAATAAGAGGAATTCTGAGTGTATCTATGAGAAATCTATATTAAAGAGAGTTTAAAGTATTAACTGGAAAACAGTCTAGATAGTCACCAAAAAGCATGTATTTTAATATTGGATTAATCATGTTGGCAGTAAACACAATACCTGCATTTACGGTGCTTTAATCTCCATTTATAAATTGACTGCACTTCTGAAGCCTTAATAGACTATGCAGTATGTAAGTGTTATAAGGGTGTATTGCTTTGTAACATCATTGAAACTGGGTGGTCAGCTGGCTTGCAGCCTCCTCCAGTGCCACCAGATATTGAGTGTTTTTTCTTCTCATGCCAGGTGATCCACTGCAGTGGCTATTTGAAGATACGGCAGTATATGCTAGATATGTCTCTGTATGATTCCTGTTACCAAATCGTTGGACTGGTGGCTGTAGGTCAATCTTTACCTCCCAGTGCAATCACTGAGATCAAACTTCACAGTAACATGTTTATGTTCAGAGCAAGTTTGGACTTAAAATTAATATTCCTAGATTCCAGGTAAGCATTTCCGGCATAAAATGTTTTCAAAATCAAGTGTTATCATAAGCTACAGTGGTTTCCAAACAGATCAAAATATCTATGAAAAAAAAAAGCAATCTAAAGTAGACACAAAACCCCTATGGGTCTTCAAAGCCCTCCAGGTATCTGGATAGACCACACTTTGTCTTGAGTGCCAGCATATAAGAACGTGTACAATTCAACTTATAGTTACTTACAGTTTCAGAAAGCCAACTAGAGCCTTCCTGCTGTGAGTAATTGATAGATGAGTAGTAAAATATTTTTACCTTAAAGAACATACTAAGCTAGCAAAAGGAATAAGGATGTACCATCATAACAAAACAAAACAACAAAACAAGCAAAAGCCCAAAACAACTGAAGTGCTTTCCGAGGTCATCCAGAAAGCTTTTGACAGAGCAGTAAGAAAAGTCTTCTGCACTTCAGGGTAATGCCCTAACAATAAAACCAACCCTAGTAATGGAGTTAGAATAAAAACGAATTGGCTACTACATGAAAACACTGCCATCTTACACGAAACTTTTCAAAATAGCTGTTGCTGAGGAAAGAGAACCCTGTCTTCACTCTCAGTTTATGTAGCTCACATACCAGCTAGGAAGAGCACAAAACCATAACTGAAGGAGTTGTGAAATGATTCATTTCCCTCTTTTTGAAACATGGTTATCTTTTAGTATACAACGATACTTTGTACCCTGCAGTTCCAGCTAACTTGAGGCAAAAAGCCCAATTCCCACACAATATAACAGATTTGGCTATTGACAAGATAACCTTTCTTCAAACTATTCCTGCATGTGGAGCAGTATGTCACATACTCTGTCATTTCTCTGGCATGTGGGATTTGCAAGAGGCAGAAATGATATTCATATGTAATAGCAAAAAAGAGTCTGTATGCAGTGAGGAAATTTTGCATGGCAGGTCAACCATGCAAGAGCATGCTCTTTGGCCATGCTGAGTCAATGAGATAGTGGGCCATCAGCAGCTGAAATACAAAGAACTAGTTGTTTCTGGAATCCTTCCTTTTTTTGGCATGCTCTATTTGATGTAACAGCTACAAAGAAGCACAAGGGGGTTAGCAACATGTACTTGCATGCAGAAAAAATGAAATTATGTGCCTGAGAGGAACTGCCTGGAGACACAGTGTCTTCAAAGGAAACTGTATAACCAGAGGTGTTGACAGGAGCACAGAAAGAACCAGCGCTGTTGCATATAGCTGGGTTTACCAAAGAGCAAATGAGCGTTGCCTGCGCACAGGATGATCAGGGGTATTAAGCACTACCAAAGCCTGTTGCTCTTCCAGCTGAGCAAACCAAATCATATTTGCTCAGAGCAGGGACATATTAGGAATAAGACAAAACTGTTTTCGGGCTTGCTTCTGGTATCCATACAAGGAAAACTGTTGCTAAATCTTTAGAGGTAACAGTCACAGCAGACAGGCCAGTATGAAAGCCATTGGAAGAAGCAGTTAAATAAGCCTTTCTAGACACCTGAAATATGCAAGAGTTAATTCATCAAGGTCACTGGAAAAGGGAGACACTTCCCTCCAAAGTGATCTGCTGCTTCTAAGTTTCATGGTGCAGTCTATGCATTCACTGCTATATGGTTTATAAAGGCTTTAAAAGACGAAACTGATCATTGAGGCAAACTGTTTCCTTTCACGTGCCCTGTCACAAGCAAAGAACAATCTTTAGAGCCCAGGCTCCCTAGCATGGCTTACGGAGGGGTTAGGTCTGTGTTTCTAGATTCAAAGTTTTCAAAAGTTTGGGTGTCCTCAAAACAGTTAATGATATGGGGGGAAAGGGGGGAGGAGGGGTTGGCCCGTAGGAAAACCAGGTTCAAAGTGAGGCTGTGCCTCCAGAAAAATTAACACTTGGCTTAGGTTTGTGGCATTTTGTTTGGTTTTGGGGTAGCTGTTTCTGTACCCACCGCGTGGGATGAAGCTGCTGCCTTTGTTTTAATTGCACTGAAGGCAGAAGGAGCATTGAAACTTTCACCAGTATTTCACCATGCTGGTAGGCTTAAGTGAGAATTTGGTCCTCCAGAACTGTAAGCCACACTTACGAGGGACAGCACACACCATAGAGGAGAAACACAAGCATATATTCATATATCCTGCTGCAGAAAGAGACCACATGTGCTCATGCCACAGTAGCAGTCCCTGACTGAAGCAGAGGCATGTAAGAGCTTCCCAGATGAAGGCATAGCTAGGGGAGGTATGGATGTAAATATACTGTATTTATAATACATCAGACCCTGAAGATATTATTGTTTTTCCTGGTTGTTTTTCAGTTTCCTTCAGAAGAATCCTCCCCCTCAGTGCTCTCTCTCAAGTAGAATGTAAAGTACCCAGTCTCTGTGGGACCCACATGGTTGCTGAACTTTAGGGTACGAGTAAACAGGATGCATAATAGTTACTAAAACTTAATTTAAAGTAATCAAATTCTCTGCTGCCCCCCAATGACACATGTTGCTTGAGACCCATCTGTTCATTTCTGTAGACCTACTGTGTTATTCTCTGATACAGTGTATCTCATTAGTGTTTCAGACTTGTGAATGTCCTGATCACCCCCACTCATTGCACTAGTTATTAGAGACTTTGTGCACGTGAACTGTATTCCTTCTGAATCAATCTAAACTGGAGTACAGCCTCCAAGAGCATGCCTAAGGCACTCCAAGTCCGTAAGTCTAGACTGGACCTAGTCCCAAGTAAAAGTCCCAGTATTAAACTATGCAGATGCATCTGCTGCTGCAGCAATAGGTCCCCAACAGTAGCAATTTTACTCTACAGATAGCCTGCTAATGGACTATGTTGCTTATTATTGTAGACATGCCTTTGCATGTTCTGCAGTGTTCTGCGTTTTTAGGAGCAGAAAGCCCAGGACAGGATAAAACATCCCCAGCAACACTAGGTAACCCAGCCACATGATGGCTGAGTTGTACTTTGTACTTCAAGGATTTTTTCTCGAGCAACTATGCTAAATAAACAAAAGTCCATTTTGAACCATGAAGTTTGACTCTTCAGGTCTGACCCAGTGTAGTCTGGTTCTTTAAAATCTGCAGAGGTGCTGTTGTTTCAAATTTGTTCCATTATCCCGTTTCCCATCATAGGACAGTTTTCTGAAGTCTACCTTCAGCCTTCCTTTTCTTAGCTTGTGATCCTGACAACTCCTTGTCTTTCCACATTCTCAGCTGGAATAAGCTCCTGCTTCCTTCTTCTGTTGTGTTAACCTGAGTTTATTTATAGACCATGATCACAGCTTCTATGGACCAACATATATGCTACATTTTTATGTTTACAAAAGCAAATGAAAATGTGTCAGCAGTTCACAAGTGTAGTTCTACTGTTTCATGAATGGCTCCTCAACCGGATCTTTGTGCAAAGGATCATGAATGGCAGTGGCAAAAGCCCAAAGTGGAAATAAGTAAAAGAACTTTTTCCTGCCTGTGTGTAAGGCTGGCCAGAGAAGTAGCTGCACCTCGTTTTGGCTGGGTTGAGAGGGTTTGTTTTCTTATAAAGATGAGGATTCTCTTTCCAAAACTAACGTTTTGTCTTGCAATTTTTAAGCACCTGATTTGTTGGCACAATCAAATGTTAGGTTAATGAAATTGAATATTCCTAGAGATTTTGCTTATAATGGAACCTTCCATTTCCAGGGTGACTGAATTAACTGGATATGAGCCCCAAGACCTGATAGAAAAAACCCTCTACCACCATGTTCATGGCTGTGATGTGTTCCATTTGCGATATGCTCATCATCTGTGTAAGTAAAAAGAATGATAGACTGAAATATATTAAGTAGAGTGAGAAGTTTTGCAGAGAGCAAGCGCTATGCTGGAAAGTAGAGAAAACTTTCCAAATCCAAATCTGACTGTAGATAGATTTTCTAAAGTGCTTGGCTGTCACTTAAGGAAACCATTAGTTTTACAAATAAGCAAGATACTCAACATGCCGTGCTTGGGTGGAGGGATTAGAAGAAAAGGATATCTGGCCACTTTTATCTCTCAACTTAAAAGATCTGGGCTCCTTTAAAAATTTGAGCTTGGTTCTGGGTGGTGAACT
This sequence comes from Agapornis roseicollis, assembly GCA_002631895.1. NCBI lineage: Eukaryota > Metazoa > Chordata > Aves > Psittaciformes > Psittacidae > Agapornis > Agapornis roseicollis. Next base: position 153,375 of record NDXB01018757.1, on the reverse strand, counting down.
TCCGAAGGGAAAAAACCAAGAGCAAGTGAATGAGTGAGAGGGGAAAATCTGAGCTTTCCTGGCCTCTGTTGCTGAAGTAAAAATTATGCAACAGCTCCCCGTGCCTCTGAAATATGTTATTAATAATCATCCCATGTTTGAAGTGAATGAATTGCAAAACCAAAACTTCCTTAGATTAATATTCATTAATAGCATGTGGGTGAGGTTTGGAGAATGGAGTGTCAGGGAAAAAAATTACACATTTAATAATTCCCCATCTTCCAACAGAGACACTAATAATATCTTCAAACATCTGGATCTGGGAAGTAGTTCATTCAGTAGCACATTAATTTGAGAAGCAAATTGCGGGAATAGCTGAACTCTGGATTTGGCTCAGTCTATCGCAGCCCATATGATGAAAAGATGACATCCAAAAACCAATGTCAGTGAATTTTTTTTTTCCAGATTGCTCCTGTAGGCTAAAGCAGCCAGAGTCAATTCCTTCTTTTAGGCTCCCTGAAGGAGAAAGTAGTCAATTCTTCACCTTAATATGGGACATTCATGAGCATCTGGAATATAAAGGAGGTTGTAGATATATTTGGCAAGTCAGTGCTGAAATTCCAAATGCCAAGTTCTGCTAATGGCAGTGTGTATTACAGCTGGGAGAGCAGAAGCTGGTCTTCACAGCAAGTTTGTATTTGCCAGAACACCATTGAATGCTCTGGGTTATTGCAAACTAAGAACTAGAATGACCAGGGTACATAGTAATATCCTGTTGGGGGCATTCTCTTTGTAGTGTTAATGGCTCCACCTGGGCATGACTGGTGACCTGTATAAAATACCACTCACTATCTTCACAAAACTATTTGGAATACCTATGTTAACCAGTATAGAGATGATGTGGTTATAACCGCAATCATCTCTGGGGAAGAGCTTTCCATTTTAGAACAGAATGATGAATAATTCTCTGTGTGTGGTAGAAGACTTGTACTTTGGCTGCCAGTTTGATCCATGTACAACTAGAGTTTTAAATAAAGAGACAAAACATGTTTACTGAATTGCACCTTCCCCCCAAGAAAAAAAAATGCCTCAACCAAGCAGAATAACTAGAAGCCATTTTCTAGGTACTCTGTCTGAATTACAAAGATAAGCAATTGTAAGTTTAAGAACAAACAGAAGAAAAATGTGAGCCACATGCGTAGAAATTTATGAAAGTTTCAAAGCAAATAAATGCCAAGAAGCAAAAAATAATGGCGATTGCTTGGGCAAGAGCGGGAACAGCGTACAATCATGGTTAGAATACCAAGTAAAAGGAATTATTAAAACAGATGTAAAATGTACAAATTTCCTCTGGGGAGCACTGTTATAACTCCTCCACAATCCATCAGTAAATGTCTGAGGAATGTGAACAGTAAAAGGCTGGCAAGTTTGACATCCCATTCTCTAAAGCAATCTCATGATTAAGTGTCATCTGATGAAGAAATCTGGAGAGAAACATCTTACACTTAATAACGGTATTAAGGGAAGAAAAGAAAAAAATAGGGGGGAAAATAAAAAGGAAATCCTAAACTAGGGTAAGCAATTGCTTTTCAAAGAGAAAACAAAATCCCAAACTGAAGACCTGAAACAACTGAACTTTAAGTTGGGCAGTGCAGAGAACAAAACAAAAGAAACAACGAGGAGAACTAGTTAGAAGGGCTATAACAAGAACATCAGACCATGAAGAAACTGTAGATGTGAATATTTGCCTAAGGGGTGCTAGTAGCACACAGTGCTTCCTGTTTTAAACATCTGATTAGCTTCCAGCTATAAGAAAAATCTTCTGGTGTTTGAACTAGTGTTATTTATTTCTGTAACACCATCAATATACACAGTGTTAGCTCTGCAACTGGGGAAATGTGGCTGCACAAATAATGAGTCCCTGCCTAAGGATATTGCATTCTAAAAGACAGGATAGAAGATCTGATCCAGTACAGATAAAATATCCCTCTGTTCCAGTATAGACAAAATATTTTTCTGGCCTCAGAGAACTCACTTCATTTGTACCATTATTTTTCTGTGCGGATGATTTTGTGCATCCCACATGTTATAACATCATTGCTTTTCCCACATAAACTTTCACAAGAGTCAGTCTCTATGCCTTGGCAAGGCAAACCCAAGCCCAAACCCAATCCCTAGTCCCATCTCCAGTCCCAGCCCCAGCTGAAGTCATCATCACACAGTTTTGCTGCTTCCTGGAATTCAACCTATGTATTTATAGAACCTGTCTTATAGCAGAGCACAGTTTACACTCTGTCTGTGGCATTGAGTTTACTTTTACTTCCCCAGCAATCAGCCTTTTTTGACTGAACTCCACAGGTTTTTAGGAGGGCAGAAGAACTGTAGAAGATCCTGCTTTAGAAGATTCTAAGGCACCATCCATTGACCATGCTGCTTGAAGTCTGGGCTGATGACATGCCAGACTGTGTGCCACAGAAGCTAAACTAGTAACTGCTGTGAGCTTGGAACCAATACATCCATTTCACTTAGTTGTATCCTTAAATGTAGACTAGGAACCCTCAGCCACATGCCCATGAGCCTGATGGAGCATTTTAAGATAGCCACCTATGACAGATCAGACAGACCAGCCCAGCCAGCCCAGTGCCTTTTTCAGTTTGCATGCTAAACCAGGAGGGAACCACAGCAGCGGAACACCCAGTTACAAATGGCACATCTAAAAGCCAAGACTAAAGCCACTGAATCCTCTTCAGTTGATTGCAGTGGAGGCCACCAAGAAGTCTTAGCCTGCACAGACCGTCTTGGTAGTGAATTTACCTCACTCCCACTTCTGAGGTTTCCCAATCAGCATCAAACATGGTAATTTAACACAGAGCCAAAGGAAATTGACCTCATTTACTGTATCAGAAGCACAGCTACTGTCCGCTAGCCAAGGTCAGACTTTCCTCAGATTGCTAAAAATGCAGGAGACATGGAGTCCTCCCCTGTCCCAGGAGAAACATTGGTTTATCCATATAATTAGGAAGGAAAGCTGAACACTGTAGTTCTCTGTGGTTTTCACATCTTTTAAAATACTGTCTTAACTGGACAGCTAAAACAGGGATTTAAAAAAAATCAGTGTGAGAAAGTCAAAACTAATCCCAAAGCACATGGAAGAACTTTGTTATAGCTAGAGATCCGTTACAACATTAATTTATGTTTCGGAAGACTGAGTAGCAAGGCATTTTGAATTCGAGGGAAACCTGACCATTAAACTAGCATGAATACAGCTCTGAAAATCCTAGACCACATTAAAAAAAAATATCTGTTAGATGATCTAGGCCAAAATGCAAGCATTGGTCTATTCGCGTTATTCACATTACTGCGGTCTATATTTTACTATTACTGCAGTCTCTGATTACTTTTGAAATGACAACTGCCTTCTCTCCAAAGTAACAACTGAACACAAACAAAAATGTCAGCCCCGTGATGGCCGATAGCCACATAGTCAATTACCAAACAGTAGACAAATACACAAAGATTATGCACATTTTAATTCTCAATTTAATATTCAATGTCCTCCTTGTCAGAAAAATCTCCTATGAGTAATATTTATAAAGGCCATATTGTTTCATTTCAAGTGGTCATTTGCTCTACTAGAATTGACTTATAGCAAAAGCTGTTGTTCATTTTCCCTAGTTTGTATCTGCTTCTGCACCAAGCATGTACTATTAGAGAATAAAATTACAGAGAGCTTTGCTACTAAGTTCAGTCTAGTAAAAGCCCTACATTTGCAAGCCCTACATTTATAAATTAATTATTTCTATATCTTAATCCTATATTGTATAAAGAAATTGCGGCTATTGATCACTGGTTTTGAATATAGTTTACGTAGCAAGATCAGTCCCTTATTTCCTAATTTAAAATAAAGAACTGATTGTATGGAAGAGTAAGAGGAATGCTCTAGGGGCACACAAGAGAAGAACCACCTTTGAAGGCTGGGCATTATCTGTTAGTGAATCATTAGATAAATGCCTGGCACTGAACCAGGCATATCTGTGGCTAGATTAAATATTTAGACATGCTACACAACCCTTATTATAACATAGCCTTATGCCAAAACATCTTTGTTCACAGTGAACTCAAATCTGAGTATAGAGGATTATATTTTTAGTGAAATCTGTCAGATAACTGATTCGCTTCTCTGTCCTTATCTTTATTTGTGTGCTGAAGAACCGAATACCATTATAAATTTACCATTTTAAATCAAACTTCAAAATGTAGAGCTTACAGAGGAAAAAGCATCATATCATAAAATACATTGCAAAATACACAATAATCCATCAAACTACGAACAACAAAGGCACTTCAAAATACACTGGAAAAATTCAAGCTTTGTGCATCCCCTTCAAAATACTTTTGCTGCCTTAAGCTTTTCTTTTTCAGTTAGAAGACTAGAAACAGTAAGTGTCTTTGAAGTCCAAGTGTAAGGGAGTAGGGTGACCTGGACAAGAAGGACGATAAACCTTTATAGTTTGCGACATACTATTTGTGAAAAATGTTACCTTGTGATAGGGGCAGGACAGATGTCTTTGCAGGGGTGCTATTTAAAGTTTGGTGGGAGAACAAGGAGGTTTAAGGGAGGGAAATGAGAGACAAAAGTCCCTTCCTTGCAGATAAGTCTGTCCAGGAAGTGGTCACAAGGCAAAGCAATAAGAAATGCTTTTTTGTGTTGTACTCACAGTGTTGGTGAAAGGCCAAGTCACAACCAAGTACTATCGACTACTGTCCAAGCACGGAGGCTGGGTTTGGGTACAGAGCTACGCAACTATTGTGCATAACAGCCGGTCATCACGGCCTCACTGCATAGTGAGTGTCAATTATGTCCTTACGTAAGTCAAAATACTTTGTACCATTACGTGTTATCAGCAATTGATTAATTTTGTGTGTTATCAGTAATTGATTAATTTTGTGTGTTATCAGTAATTGATTCATTATGTGTGTTGCCAGTAATTGATTCATTAAATCCTTGAAGTTTGCTTTACTTGTGTATCATTCTGTGCTCGCATATTACAGCCACTTTCTCCTTCTCGTATTTTCCCTCTTTAAGTTACATTGACCTAAAAAGAGCTAGTATTCCTGATGGTTAATTCATACACCATATGCTTGAATGTAATCCCACCTGTAGCTGTTTGCATTAGATCTGGGCCCCAGTTCTGTAATTGGTGTTGGAACTGCGCTGGGGCTGTCCACACACAGTGACAGTTACTGCTACCCAGCAGAGGTTACAATGTCAAGCCTGGGAGACAGAGATATGTTAGGAAGCATTACTTTTTTCAGGGACAGTTGAATCACTGAGGATTCCCTCACTTTCCTTGGGTTGCACAGATACTGAATGTAAAACTACATTCGCACAGTGGCAAGTAGCTCCCACCAAAGCTTGTGAAAGTACAGCTCTTTGGACCTGCGGTTTATGGATTCTAGTTCAAGTCATGAAGGTGCTTGTTACAAAATTCCCATCCTGATATAAGCCTGTGAGAGACAGAAATCTATATTGAATGAGAGAGATGAGTAATAGTGAAACAGGCTGTGACTGAAAAGGCTATTTTGGGAGGGGGAAGAAAAACAAGGATAGTTGGCATCCCTTGTGCTGAATAGTGAAAAAAGCTGTACACTCTTTTCTTTTTACTAGACTGATCCATTTATGATCTGGACTGAAAGTAAGATGTGTTTGCATGATATATGTGGTAGGATCATGTGTGTTTGAATACTGCAATGTTGTCTCTGATAATCTGACTTTGGGGAGTTAACATGTATGAGTTGAGAACCCACAGGGTGTTTCCTTGAACTCAGCCCTAGACACACTGGCAAATGCTGCCGTCATTTCTATAACAGATGTGAGAGCCAGGAGCATGAGGGAAAGACACAGCCCAGCAACCTGCCTAAGTCCCAAGAGCTGGGGCAAGTGATTTGACTAAAAAGGAGGACCCAGTACCAGGGATAGAACAGCATATTTGAGTTGAATTTACTTCCAGGTTATCCCCCATTAAAAATTGATGGAAATGAGTTCTAGATAGAAATTCAGAGAGAAGCAGGGAGTTTCACTAGTTATCCTTTCAAAAAGGATAACTAGTTGCTAGTAAAAAACTAGGGACTGTTTTTTACTGTCCCTAGTAAACTGTTGCTAGTAAACAACACTGTTGCTAGTAAAAAAACTAGGGAAGACCATTTAAACATCAGAACTGTATCAAATAATATTTCCAAAATTCTATCCACAGTCTGTTCTTGATTATTTTAGCCTCTTTTGTACAAAAAATCTGCCCTGTCTGTGGGGCAGAAAAAACTGAACAGAACAGAGCAGAAATGAAGGTCTAGAGACTATCAGAAAAATGACATTGCACCTCATGTGATCTAGTACAAGCACATTGCGCTGACAGGAGAGGGACATGGCTCCTTTTCCTCTTCTCAGGGATAATTGTGAGAGCCAGAGCAGAGACCACTTCCTGATTATGTAGTAGACAGATGAATTGATCTGTATGTCTCCTGTCTCTCCAGCTGACATGGCTGTGATTTCAAACTGCAGGGTGCCACCAATAGCTGAGAAGATGGCATAGCTTAGGTTCAGAGAGTGAAGACATTTAGTACAGTGATGTTAATGTGGCTCCCAGTGGAACGCTTCTGATAGACTTGTTTTGGGATGGCCTCAGACCATAAGATCCACTGCCTGCTGGCATTCCCAGGCTTACACTGCAGACTCAGTGAAAATCTTTGTAGAATGAAAATGAAAATGTTGTGAAAGCTAATATGTGTTTTCAAAGGAGTTATTTTGAAATCGTGCTCTATGTTTGAGTACCTAATTTATTGGGCTGTTCTTTTGCAGAGATATTGAGTATAAGGAACTTCAGTTGTCACTGGACCAGGTTACCATTTCTAAATCACAGTTTTCATGCAGAAACTCAGTATCTACCTCACAGGAAACAAGGAAAATAGTGAAACCCAAAAGTAATAAAATGAAGGCAAAACTCAGAACAACGCCTTACCCACAACAGGTAACCTTTTCAGCACTATTTCTTACCAATACTTGTAGAGTGCTTGAGGGAGGATAGACATCAACCAGAACTGAACTTACGGTGTGAACTAACTACAGTATGCTCTGCCACAGGAACTCCCTTGTAGGCTGTAATGCAATTAGACTCTTTTGTTCTTGGGATGGACAGCACATGTAGTAGAAACCAATGCTGGCAAGTGATACAAACACAAAAACTTTTGGATATGGAATATGTAAACTACTTCAAAACCAATGTGCTTTCTTGGTAAAAAGAAGAAAAACATGTACTAAGAATAGCTGTGCTGTGAAACTGCTGCTGTAGAATGCATCTCATTCACTGTTGATATGCAAAGTTCTTGGTATCACATAGGTACTAGCAGTTTCCTTATGCTGGAGAACAAGTTAGAAGAATGAATCCTAGCAAACAGAGCATTGAGTGGGATTTGGGATACCTCTCCGTCACTGGATGAGCTAGAACCAGATATGAAACTGTGGAGATTGTCCATAAAACTGGGTGGATGAGACTGACACCCACCATGAGATATTCTGAGACTTTGCAATGAATATTGATGGAAGCAGCTACTATTACCTTTAGCAGTGAGTGCAGCTAGTACATACACTGCATTCAAAACAGCGGGAGCCAAAAAACATTTGAAGCCTGGAGAGGAGGGTGGTAGAGAGTGGGAAGAGAAAATTACTGTGACAGAAGCTGATCAGAAGGACAGGATTTGTATTCCTACCATTCTAAACCTTGTCATGCCAACATATGCAAAATCATATACATGGTCTGCTACTCCATAAATCAGCGATTTCCTGTGCTTTGTGACAAACTTCTACCCACTAACATTCACAAATGCCTGCACTTCGTAGCTAAATGCAACTGGCAAAACTATCAAATAAACCCTTAAAATTAGGATGAAAAAATAGGAGTTTGTTTTTTTTTTTTTTTT
>NDXB01018757.1:118591-145351 GCA_002631895.1 Agapornis roseicollis | reverse complement strand
TATAAATTAAGAAAAAAAAATAGGAGTTTTTTTTTTTTTTTTTTTTCTTATGTTAAGTGAAAATAGTTATCATGATGACAAGGAACTTCAAATGTACTGGTAAGCCAGTCCCTTTAGCCAGTGAGATTGGAGTTCAAGGAGGCCCAGCTCTGGCTGCCTGTATGATATGTTATGCAGTTTCATATTAAAGCTAGTCATTTAACTCTCTTTCCCTCCTTTTTTTTCTTCTTTCCCCCAGCAATACAGCTCATTCCAAACAGACAAACTGGAATGCAGCCAGGTGGGAAACTGGCGATCCAGCCCTGCAGTGAATGCCACCACCATTCAAGAACAAAACTTCCATTCAGAAAACAGTGAACTTTTATATGCCCCGTCATATAGCTTGCCTTTCTCTTACCATTATGGACACTTCCCTGTAGATTCTCATGTCTTCAGTAGCAAAAAGCAAATGCTGCCTTCAAAGTTCGGGCAGTCTCAAGGAGCACCTTGTGAAGTGGCTCGATTTTTCTTGAGTACGCTGCAGACAAATGGGGAATGCCAGTGGCATTATGCCAACTCCTTGGTACCCAACAGCCAGTCACCATCCAAAAATCTTCCTGATCAGCCAGTGAACATCATCCGACATAATCTTGCACAGAGTTACGAAGGTGGGTGTCAATTTAAAAAAAGAAAATAAGGAAAGAAAAGCTGTGGGTGTCTGGGGAAGATCTGCAATTGTAGTTTGGAAACAAGAATTACAAGCTGTTTAGGAAGTACGGAAAATCAGAAACAGCAAAGTGTTACAACCACTCTGTTTATGGTATTTATATCCCTCTTCCAATTGCCATCAGTACTTGATAAGGAATATTATCAAGGCAGCAGTTGCAAAAACGTAATCACCAGAATCACTTTTAGAACTCAGCAGAAATAACACCTCCTTTCATATCAGCACAGTTTATTTTTGTGTTTGCACTATCAGTCAGAGTTATTCAGTGCAATTGCTCCAGTAAGCCATCTGAAGTTAGAAAGAAACAAATATACTTCAGATCCTTTACAGACTTTAAAGTAAATGTGATCTGTTTCTATAAAAACTGAAGGCTGTCCTTGCCGATTATGAAGCCATTTTGTCTGTCTTTCACTTACAGTTACCACAGTGAATGAGTAAAAAAAATGCACTGTCTTCTGCTTTATTTGAAAATGTCTTCAGTGTTCCTCCCCATCCAACTGCATTTTCACTCATGCAGATGGTCAGATCACATAACTAAAGACTAAAGACACTGGCTTCTCTGAGATGAAAACCCCTAAGAAATAACCTTGCAAAGCCATGAAGTAACTTAACATAAGCAAGCTTAAGATACACTCTAATCTTTAGATCTCATATACCTTATGTCTATCTACATACACCATTTTGATTAGTTAAAAAATCATTGACAAGGACTGAGTGATTGACATATTGTTACAAAGTTAGGTGGAAACACTCCTTTCTTCTAGCCTCACTGAGGATGGGATGGAGGTAGTAGTGGAAATTTAAAATAAAAATGACAGGCTCAAGATTCCTGAGTACCAGAAACAAGCACTTATTCACTTAAAGACATGACATCCTGGATCTGAAGGGAATATCTGCCCACATTAAAAACTGAGCTTGCTACACCAGACAGAAAACAGTGTCAGACATTGAATGTGTCTCCCACAGAGGAGCAAATGACTTCTGCCCAGGGTTTTGTCCTTCACAGGACCATTCAGCCTCACCTAGCTGATCGACCCCACCTTACTGTTCTGTGTTTAGGTTGAAAATGAGCAAGACCAAAGCTCTTCTTACAGCCTAATGCAGGTTAAGTGCTTTTCTTGAGCTTATGGTCCTCTGATGTGCCGGTTTTCTTTTGTTGCTATTGTGGACTGGGTGTAAAAAAGGAGTAGCTTTAGTCCAAAAATAAGAAATGGTTTTGTCCTTTCTAAAGATGCTGTATCTTTGTGGAGAAGAAGAAAAGGCTATATCTTTTGAGACTATGTATAAAGACTGAAGTAAATCCTGCAGCTCCCCAGAAAGTCTGCAGGAACAAAGTGATCCTAGGTGTACAGAAATCAGCCCAGCTTTTCTTCTCTGCTTCCAGACTAACAGATGCCGTGATACTGACTGAGAAAGTAGATCCATCCCTTGCTGGTCAGAGGGTGCCATCAGATACACTGAGAATGGATGTGGAAAGAACAGCCTGTTCAGAGAACAGCCTGTAAAACTGACTGTGGCCATAGTACTTGCCAGAAAAGCCCAGTGAGCTTAGCAGCAGACATGCAGTTTACTGTTGGTTGGTTGGTATGGGCAGATAACTTCTAGTAAACATAAAGCCAGAAGGATTCCACAGGAACACTGTTAAATATGTTAGGGTAAAAAACAATCCCAACAAAAAACTGCAAGCAACCAGTATTTTTCAATTTCCTCATAAACAGGAAAATGGAGCTGTGATGCCAGTAGTTCTTACTTCTGGTTCTACTTCTACATAGATTTTGCTGCTCAGGTTGGAACATGTGGGTTCTCTTTTCAGTACAGATGTAATGGATCCTTTTACGGTTTTATAATGAGATCAGTAAAATGAAACATTTTAATGGGTCTTTACCTATTGGACATTCGATGAAAAATTATTTGGTACAATTAATTTTCTGTAAAAACACTTAAAATGTACTGTTTTGGAAAGAAAAAAGAATATGGTCAAACTCAGGCCTGGTCAGAGGTCATTGCTTGGCACACAATGTTACAAGAGGGGAAATTAAAATGGAGCCTCCACTGCAAAGAGGATTTATACCTAATTGTTCTGGAGTTTATTTCCTTCTGAGGTAGAACTAGCCCTGTTGTACTTCTGCTGAGGCGGGTGTCAGGGAGAAATCTGAACCTTTGGAAGTGACTTTTTGCTTTGAATTGAAAGGGGCATCTGATCTTCCTTACATTGTCAACTGCTGCTTTTTCCAGTGGTTCACTGAAAAACTGACAGCCAGTAAGCTTCAAAGCAGAGTGGATCTGCTTAGCGTCATTATCTTCAATCCAAAGGCAATGCCAAGTATGACATCTGGCAACCGGGTTGGATGTAAGGGCTATTCCACATCACATCCATAGAAGTATCTGCCAAAAATGCCGTAGGCCAGAGGCATTTTTCTCTATGGAAAATAGCTTCTTTTGGAGAGATCAGAGATTTTAAGATGATCATGCCAAGCCGTCAAAGCTCTGGAAAAGCACGTAGCAGATAAAACTGCCTGCAAATCAGATGCTGCTGCCTCAGAATCTGGTTTTGAAGCTTCTTCCACTTCTTTCCAGCTGGCCTAGTCATCAGAAAAGAAACACACTTCAGAGAAGGCAACCATACTCTTAGCCAGGGAAGTTTCCTTTGTACATTTGATGGATACATTACTACAGTACCAGCTTCTCATCAAGTTATGCTGTGGGCCAGTCTGTACTATCTGCGTGAAGCTTGGTGCTGCTAATCATGCCAAAACTTGGGAAATTATAAAGAATGGTAAGAAAACCTGTGAAAAAGCCCTGGTCTATTTTCCTCCCCCAGACCAGGTCCACAGGTTTGACCAGTGACTACCATAAGAAATGCAGGGCATCTTTTGTGAAAAGTGCACTCTGCTAGAGACAAAGAAGTCTTGAAGACCACGTTGCCTTACCATTGGTTTTGGAGGGACAATAATGGGGAACGTAATAATTACAACATCAGCTCATGCCTCAGATGATTTTAAACTAGAGTTCAGACCAGGACAAAGCACAGATATTGAGCTAATCTAACAAATGTGTTATTCGTGGGCATGGAAAGTATTGAGACCTGTTGTATCTTTGCCGTGTTTGACACAGAGAAATATCTACATGCCTTGTGACACAGGAGTGCACGACCTCAGCAGTACAGTTGTTCTGCTCATTGGTCTTCAGCAAAACTCAGAGCAACTGGGTAATTGCTCCTCTTCGCGAGTCCCTCTCGTACAAAGGATTAAGAAATATAGGCTACATGTCAGCATTCAAGTGCTGGTAAATTGTCTTTTTCAAAACATACAGTAATTGTCAGATTAACTCTTCTGCAATAAGTGTAGATCATTAAGCCCAAGAAAAAAATATGCAAGACAAAACACGCATGAAGAGGGCTTCAGCTGTATCCTAAAAACAGCCAATGGTTTTCACAGCCAGGATGCAAAACTGCTGATAAGGACTGCACACGTTTCACGTAACAATCAGTGCTGAGTACCAGTCTCCCTTTGCTTTAACCTGGTTCCAAGGTGCCTTTCTTTCATTTGTACTGAAATACAGCCAGTAAGAGAACAAGGAGCATCTCTGCCTATTAATGTCTTGGTGCAGAAAGGCATGTCTGTGAATGAAATACCTTTTCTGCAAGCACCAGTCCCCATTGAGCACCATCTGCTCTTTGACAGCACTGTTTAAAAGTGAGGAGGGAATGCTCCTTACTGCACAATACATTTGACAGAGGAAAGATCATCCTGGTATACTGTAACTATGAATAGACATGTTTTAGACAAAGATCAATACTTGCTGGAGTAGCCTTCCTGTTCCCACTTGGATGGTTGGATGTTGAAATCTAAGCAGGATGCCAGGTGCTGTGGCTCTTATCTCCAGGTTTTCCCTCAACTTGCCCAAGCTGTACCCTGCATGCCAAGCAGAGCTACTTGGCAAGAATTAACAAAGATATCATGCCTGAAGGACTCAATTTGTGGTTGCTGTTGCAGTTGCAGGCTGCTCTGAATGAAGTATAAATTAGTATAAAAGGCCTTCTACAAATGTGCAGTGTATCTACCTTACTTAGCATGGCTGAGTTGCTCTGGCAGAAGAGTGGTCCAGAAAGCAACCCAAATTAATGCATTGACTTCAAGGGTTGTAAAGCATTTCCAGTACTGTAGAAGTGCAGAATGCACGGGAGCCCCATGCACCTGCTGAGGCAGGTACTCTGGTAACTGCTCATTTACCAGATGGATGGAAGCAATCCTGGAGTGCTGCCTTTCTACAGCAATACAAAAATGCTGGTCAGCTTTCTAGTAACTTCTGTATGAAAAGCTCTGCAGCAAGAGTCTGTTACAGGGCATCCTTGGGGTTTTATCTGCAAAGAAAGACAAATGCAGACTTAAGTCTAGCTCCAGCAACTGTTCTGAATGTAAGTGGACAGAAATGACTATGCTCTGTTGAACTGCAGACACAACTTGCTTAACTGTCTGGTCTAACTCCACAAATGTGCTGACAACCTTAATGGAAGCCTGCAAACAATTAACCAGATGCTTACTTTCTTTCTCAACAGAAGAGATGAAAACCAGTTTTGAGAAACAGGATAGAACAAAATAGATAGTATCCTGTAAGTCTCCCAAGTATGCAAATCACTTCTTGGTACCAAGAAGGCAGACAGTAGCCCAGCAGAATTTGAGAATATAAAAATGAAGATAACAAGACAGAGGCTGACTGGTTGCTGTGATAATTCAGCTTCTTACAAGTCTGGGCTCTAAAAAACGGAAGAGCAGAGTCTTTTGGTCAGAGATTGGAGAAGGGCCATAAAACAACAACATTCTGTGCTGCACTAAGAGAACAAACCCATCACTCCTGTGGATGTCTCAACTGGGAAAAACACTAAAATCAGTATACCAGATTAGTTAAGCCATAATAGTTATATGGCAGTAGCTCTCAGCACGCATACTTATTTCACAGTAAAAATGCCAAACACAGAGTTAAAATTATAGCAGTTTAATTACACTGGTAAAATTTCCAAGCTACACTCAAGTATGTGGCTGAACCCCTGTTTTGATTTGTGATCTATGAAGGCCATTTTTCAACAGCTGATGAGAATTCAGTTTACTTAGGCCTGCACGTACTTATTGGTACAAAATGCATACATGGAAATGAAAAAAATAACTTGAAGGGTTGTTGTTTCTAGGAGGGTGGTGGGTTGATCAAGAAGAAATTGGATCCAGATTCCTGTTTAAATTCTGGTGTTAATTATGTGGTGCGACTCCCTCTGAAATTGATGAAGCTTTGCATATAAAAAAGGTACAATTGAGCTATTTCTGCTTCCTCTGTTATACATGAAGGCTTTGCCAGTCTCATATAGCACAGGGAGTATTTAATTACTAGCAGCTACAGTTACATCAGCAACCACTACAGGGCACCTCCAAAACTTTTCAGATGTTGAATAAATCTTTTAGAAAACCAGAAAATCCCCTTTACAAAAGGCACTTTGGTGTTCAGGGCTTTCAGTGAGCGTAGCACAGAATGGAGTTTAGGTTTAATGTGAGAAATTTGCTAAGTAAGTGCCTCATTTAACCTTTAACATAAAACTTTCAAATATGCCTTGCAGGAGCAGTATAACTGCCAAACTGTTCCTATAAGACAGTGCACAAAAAGTACTGCTCACCTAATTTTAGCCATATTGTACAGGACTAAACCAGTGGCTTTCTCTCTTGCCATTTGTAGACAGGAGTGTACAAAATGGAAAAGCTGGGTAAGCCAAGCTGAAAATGATAAAATCAATTCAAATTGTTTCAAGAGTTCAGCTACCATGCGGAAGCATAAGTGAAAACTAAGATTACACAACAGGTTTTAGAGAACAAGCCTGAATAGAAATCCTAGATTCCCACTCCCTTGAAAATTTAAGTATCTAGCTTCTGATTTTCCATGCATACCCAATTCACTACTCCCACATTCACACAGACATTCTCAGTGTATATTGTAAATTATATTTATATTACACATATAACTTTATTGCACGATAGTTCCTTAAAAGGAGAGCTACAGTATTACTCAAGAAGTATTTATGTTGCTTTTCAATAGGTGTTTTTCATGTCTGATGATAGTTTTTCAAAGAGAAAAAGCAAAGGCTTTTTAACGTGACACACTCTTGATATCAGATACACCAAATACATGTCATGAATTAGATACTGACACATCAGCACCTAACACTGCACACTTTCTTCTTTCCTCACAAGAAAAGGATCTGATACACTTCCAAAGTGACAGCAAGAATAAATTCAGTTTTACACTAACCACCAAATCATTGACATGTAATTAATGCTACCCATCTTTTGGTAAATCATTTGATAAATCTCTGAAAAAAGCTTACTGGGGGTCAAGGGTTTTGATAGTAGGTGACATTTCCAAATACTTCTTTGGTTTTATTTCCCTTATTTAACTATGTTAATAATTATAGTTTTTTATAACTATTTAGTCAAATAAACAAATGGGCATGGCACATGGAAAAGCTTTTTGGAATTGATCAGCACTGTTGGCATTTCTGAATGTGTTGGTTTGGGGGGTTTGGTTCTGGTGGGTTTTTTTCAACTCTTCAGCACTGTCTTAAGGAGACTTACCCAAAGCCACTGAAGCAAGTGGGAATGTCTCTGACATCTTCCCTGGCGCTTGGATCTGGCCCAAACCAAATGGGTATTACCATTCAGTTATAAAAAGTGTTAGAGTCTAACTATTATATGAGCTCACTGTCAGTAATTAACATGTTTTCTCTTTCCTGCAAGTGCCCATATCAAACAGAAGATACAGCCAAGAAGCTCTATCCGACAACTTTACAAGCTGTGCAGCACCCATGCCAGGCAGCAGATACAAAGAAGAGATTTACGATTCTGGCATCATGAAACCCAACAAAATAGATACCAGGATGCAGCCACCTCACCACCTCATTAAAGAAGAAAACAAATTAGCTTTTAACAGAGACCTGCAAGAAAAAATGAGCATTAATGAAAGTTCTTTTTCAAATGCAATAGCCAACTCCTTGCTGCCAAAATCAGAATGTTTCCAGTCTAAAGCTATAGGACAGTTAAGTCATCTCCTGCCAATGCCCTCAGTATATGAGCAAACAAGAAGGATTTGTATGAAAGAACCCAAGTATGGGCACATTAGTCACCATGCTACAAATCTAGATGAACTGGATAATGATGAGCGAATGACTGTAAAGCTTGATCATGACTCTGAAAGTGAACGTGTGATGGAAGTGAGACCCTCTGGACAAGTTCCATTTGTGCTTCTAAATTATCACCATGTTTTAGCAAAACATGGTACATTTCAAACTTCATCATGTACAGCAACAGGACATGTAGGTGAAAATTATGGATACAATTCCGAGGAAGTAAATACATTTATTTACAAAAACCAAAGCCCCTCATCAACTTCTTCTCCAGAAACCCACAAGGAATCTGCACTACCGCATTATATTGGAACTTCAGTAATAATAGCGAATGGAAGGTGACGGTAATAGAGGAATACTTACATTTTATTGAGAAGCCAAACTGTAACGATTTGCAAAAAGCATGAGAAAACACTTGGTTACAAAATGGTCACATTTACTCAGCATAGCTGAAGATCTATGAGGGGCAGACTCATGTGTTCCTGGCAAGCCACAGTGTAACAGTACCTTCAAGGTCAGGAAAAAACCCTACATCTACCTTCCCTGCTTCCTTGTCACAGACAAACACGGGTGCCAGTGAGAAGACAGACATGTTGCAGATCTTATTTTTGTTATTTTATAGTGTGCAACAAAATTAAATGATAGGTGTTATATGCAGAGATTTATATAAAGAACACTTTTTCCTTAACCCCTCCTTCTCAAAATACATTCAAGATTTTTTTTATCATTGTCATAAACTTTACAATCTAGTTTAGGTACTATCGACAAATGGTGTGAAACCTTACATCAACTCTCCACCTATGTGTTAAAACACCCTGAAAAATGAACTTTGCTTAAAGAGTGGTGATTTTCAGTATCTGTACTACAGCTGTACTAACTAAACAGAACTCAAGTTTCGAGCAAGTTTATTTATTAATTATCCAAAAGTTTTTAAACTAATAAAATCTGAATTTATTTAACATGGATTTCACCAATCTCAGATTGTTACCACCACCATTTACCTGACAAGGAATGCTATGACAAATTAATACATACAAAGATACCTATTAAAGGGTTACAGGTCTTGTCATGGCAAATTGGGACAAATCATGTAGCAAGAACTAAACACTGTTCCCCATAAAATGCTGTAATAAGAAAAAGAAACTTTCAAAACGTGTGTTTCACTGAGTGTTCTGGGAGAATGCTGTGCAGATTTTCAAACCAGGTAGTCAAAAATACATCTTGATAATAGCACCAGAAATGCTTTCTTTATAGTCAAGGGAATAATGAACATTTATGCTTTATTTTAAACTTACCAGTAGAATAGTCTTCTGAAGTTTGCAAGGTTCAGCTTCTAACACACTGAGCTTCCTTAGGCATAAATCTCATTGTCAGCACAATGGTGAGATTAATATTTGACTGATTCGTGCACTTCACAAATAATGCCAGCGGACAGTCTGAATTTGGAAGGCCAAAAGTCATTGCACAGACACAAACCCCAAGTTGCACTTGAAGCAAAGCAGGACAAGAGCACACCGGGCCTTGGGACTGAGTACTCTGCAAGTCTCCATTTGTACTCATAAAGCATAGTGGGAGAGAATCATACAGCACACGTTGACGTTTCATCCAGCCTGTTAGGAATAGATTCCCCCCCTCCCCCTTTTTACTTCTTTGTAAAGTTTACAAGTGACATATGGATCCATCAGTTCTTAAATGACAACAGTCAGACAGTTCTGTTTTTCAGTCGCTTCACCAAACATTGTGCGCTCTTGATAACACAATGAATGACTCCCTAAATCAGGCTGTAAATACCAACAATAAAGGTTGTTGTAGATGCAGGTCAGTTATACTTTGCTGGTTCTTGGCCCAATTCAAGGTTAATTTACAGTTTTAAATCTTTCCCTCTTTTGTCAGACTCTCTCTAAAGAGATCTCCACTGAGGAAAACACTTACCTTGCTAGTGCAGTACAGAAAAACATTTGCTCATGGATTGCATGTTGTCAGAATGTATGCAAGCATGTAATCAATTACACACCTCTAAAAATCATGTTCTCCCTCCTTTATATGCAGCAATAATATTGAGTCACCTCCAACTATGTATGAATATTTATTGCTATGAGTACACAAAAATACTTTGAAGATGTATGTTTGAAATTACCGTTTTCAGTATTCATATTGCTTCCTATGAAAAGGTTAACAGAGAAAGCTTTATTATTGAGTTCAATTGGTGTTCACTTGGAAGTTCACAGTTGTCTGAATTTTTCATGTGCTGAAGAAAATATCTTGCATGAAAAATGTAACAAAAAATACCTTATTAAGCACTACCAGAATAGAACCGAAGCAGTGCATTCACTCGCTTGGTGTAACTGAGCACTCCTTCATTCATCTAACACTAAAGAAGTGAGCAAGCCTACAGAAATATTATGGGTGAATACTATCGTCAGTCTGATTTCATACATTGAAGCAGTGAGCCACAGGTTGGTTTTTACCATGGCTTTGGCTCATAGCCTTCCCAGCCAGTGCCACTAATGAATGGAGCCACCTCCTTAAAAGATACAATTATGCTAAGACCTGTATGTTAATTCTGTTAAATGAAAACCATGCCCTATAAAGGAGTAACTGACATTGTTTGCATCATTAAAAAGAAACCTGATGCACAGCTCTCATGCTACACTTTTCTCTGTACCTCATTAGTGACATTGCTGCACGTAGTGTTTTTCTTCTGTTCTTGCAAGCACTTCTCACTATAAAAACATGTTTTCAGGAAGGCACAAATTAGGCCTTGGTTAAAAAAATGCCATTGATATTTTTCAGTAAAATACCACAAAATATTTTTCCAGCGTCTACCTTGTTATTCACACTTCCAGGCTTTATTCAATAAGCCTGAGTGGAGGAGGTGTTCCATCATTCTCCCACAGATGTTTTATGGCATGTGATATTCAGGTACATGAACTTTCCCTGTTGGGCAATAATGAAGCAATTACACATTCACATATGATAATACAGTGTAGGGTTTAGAAAAGACCTGCAATTAAAAAAGCAAATGAAATGTGTGAAACATTTTTCCTGCCACTCCAGAACAGAAACAGCAATTGCATGTTCACATCTGGAATGTGATTAAATTATATTAAGGGAAAAAAAGATTACTTTAGTCAGTTAATTTACAGATGTTCATAGCAGACTTGTAGGGCAGAATGCGGCACAGCCATGACAATGGCAATGGTTTTAATAATTGGAAAAAATTATGCCACAGAAGTGGAGTATGAATTGGAATATATTATGAAAAATAACCTCATTTCTCTCTACTGCGCTCATCTGAGCCACTACAGACACCTCTGTCCTGTGACTTGATAGGATTTGAACTCTTAGGGGAGTTCAGGTTGAGCAAAGAAACGATAGGGAGAAAAAGAAAAGGAGAGTGACAGAGGGAATATTTTACCAAAATGCAAAGTTGGAAACATTAATCCCATGCTGAGGTCTCAAAGTTTTTATCTGATTAGTAGAAACACCACAGTGTAAATAATGTGATAAGGAAACAGACTTCCCTCCAGGTTATGGTAGCTCTGTAATCTGAAAAAGGATATTAAAACAATGAAATGAAGCACAGCAGACAGCAGATGTAGAATAGGAGAAGGTATCACTGAGAGAAAGTGCCAATGAATGGGAAACCTTCCAGAATGCCAGTATTTCTCTAAACAGGACACCAAGTTTTTTTTTTCACCCTTTCAGTCATACTTACAAAACAGAGAATATGTTAAAATGTTATTATTCCATTTTTTTCCTAAACATTAGATCTTGCTTTTTTATATGATGCAGATAAAAGCTATTTGGCAAATGTAGGTGAAAAAGCACGCAAACCAAACAACCTATTAATGCTCAGAATTAGATATGTATTCCCTAAAAATGTAAAGCATTTTTGCTTATTTATTATGTAAAACAAAACCTTTAAAATGTTAATAAAATCCTGTAGCCAAAGGAAAAGTGAGTTGGGATTTCTTTTTTACTACGAAACACAAGGTTGCACATAGTGTTCCATATTTGAAAATTTATTTCAATCGCAATGCATATTGTAGTTAACAGTTAACGTACTATAAAATAGAAGGATTTTTTTTCTTTACTTCTTGTGTTTTAGCCACATTGCATTCTAAAGGCAGACTCTTGGAGAATTGAAAACATCATAGAATCACTAATGAAATGTGCTAATGCAAGAGGCTCAAACACATCAGTTCATGATTCTTCCCTGCAGTTCTTTCCTCGCAGTTGCGTCTTACAAGCCTGCAGCCCACCACCGTTTCTTGACCTCTCTTCTTTCCTCAGGCCAGATTTAATTTCTTTAGCGTCTGCACAGTGCGGTGCATCATGGCAGTACCTTGTGCATGCAAATGCTTTTATCAAACCAGTTACCTCCAGGTATCAGCTCTTTGCGGCATAAATCTTTTTCGTGACAGATATTAAAAATCACTCCAATTTTTTATATCTATATATATAGCTACTGCATATATATATACTGCAAAGTAGTTGCAAACAGCAATTTTTTAGACTGCTGATGTCTTGCAGCTGAAGCAGAAAGAGAAAGAAAAAACCCTGTTGTGCAATGAAGCAGCAGCACAAAGAATTAAATGATGTAATATTATTTTGAGGTAATAGCCCTTGATTTGTTGGATATATTTTAAAAACCACTCTGAAGTCTTATAAAGGCTTTTACTAGAAGTGAGATGTACGGCTTGAACTCTCAAATGTGAAGTACATTATTACTTTTTCAAATCTTTGGAAACAGCATTGGCACTGACTGGACACAACCTGCTTACTCTTCTTTCTGAGCACAGACATGTGCCAGCACACTCAGCCTGCTCTGCAGAAGTTTTCCTATCAGTAAGCAACCCCTACAAATATTTTCACCATGTGTAATGAGAAATGTTAAAGCAGAGTCCAGGAGGAAAAAAATGAAGTCACAGAAACACAGACATCGTAATAAATGATTTTTGAAAGCACTTCATCAAGAAAATAGTTGAAGATATGACATCACCTCACAACAAAAGAGGTGTTTTACCAATCTAGACAGTTGAATGAAATTAAATATTTTCAGTGCATCACTTCTGGATCTGGCGCTGTCTGATTCTCTCCGTATTGATGTCCAGAGGTGCTCTACACCACATTTGTCTGCCATATATAAAGAACAACAATATCAACAATTTTCATACAAAAATGTTGTGGTTTTCTGGGTGTGCCAAATTTGGCTTAACAAGAGTAAGACAATAGGCTGTGCTCCCCATCTACCTTACAGAGAGCGTGGTTCAGGGAGGTTCACTGGCTGGCTCCAGGAACAGCTGACACTCAGAAGGACCCTTGACAGCAGCTCAGTACACGATGGGAATTTTCTTTGTGAAGTTCTTTGGTTCTTCTGGAAGAAAGGTCAGGTGTGTATCAAATGCTTTGTCCACCCAAGTCCGTTTCCTTGGGACAACAGGTAGTTTTATACACATAGAATGTGCCACTAAAAGGCAGAGGCAAAGTGGCAACGTTCCCACAGCAGCCAACTATGCTTCAGTGCATCCACGCTTGGTTAGTTCTCATTTGCAGAAAGAAAGTTTAATATCAAATTTATTTCCAATGCAAAATTTTCTGGAATAATATTACAACTCACAGTGAGAATAGAACAAGCTTTTCATTAAGAAGGCTATGAAGAAATAAAAAAGGAACAATAGCAGACAGGAAATACTGAAAGGTTTTACTATTAAGAATCCATCTGCTTGCTGCTCAGAAACTGTGGTGGTATAACTGAGTAAAGGTTTGCAGGTCCATTCTACCCTTCACACACGAACATGTTTTACCATCCTTCCCCATCATTCCCTTACAGTACTTGTCCCTCACAAAGGGAAAGTGTGTTTTAAGGAAACAATTAAATGTCACACATCATTATAACCAGGTCATACATCAAAACCTGATGCATGACCTGGTTATTTAAAGATATCTCTAGAGGCACCCATCAGTGTATCTCGAACATGAGCACACTTAAATGTGCTTCCTTCAGGCACACCCTACAGGACTGAAACAGAGACGTTTTAGCTACACATATCAGATTGAGGTATGGATCTAAAATTTTGTAAAGTTCTGTGGTTGGCAAAACAGTACCAGGGCTATGCTTTCCACAGCAACCTGCAGCAAGTTGCTTATATACTGCTTGAAAGAAAAGCAGAAAAGAAGTGAAGATGCACAAGGAAGGTGTAAGTGTGCACATACGCACCCCCTCCCCCCCCTTTTTATATGTGTATATATAAATGATTTCTTCATTTTATTTAAACTTTATTATCCAAACTCAACTTTCATTTTATTATAATATGCATCAGTTTTTAATTCTGAAATATAGTTGCCAAAATTTAACAGCCCAAAGCAGATTTGAAATCATCTGGTGGGAAAAACTAAAAACTGGTCTTCACGTGTATCATTTCAACTACGCCCGTTAACAGCTGTCTGCACTCCACTGTCCAGGTCTATGAAATACTGGTGCGCTGTCTCCTATGATAAGGATCATGGAGGGAAACGAAACAGCACAGTATGGACAACCCGGCATACAGATAAATCTCCTGTGATATGGAGCGTAAAATTCTAAATGTAATAGGGACAATTTAATTTCCAGCACTTGCTGCAAAGCCACCTAAGCCCTAATATGTGAGGATTTCTCTATATTACCGTTACAGACCAGTTTCCTTGTTTGACAACTTTTCTTGACTTTGTAACTGAAACAATCTACTAGCATGTTCAGATTGTTTATGAGGTGAACTTTAACCTAAAAACCCCACTTCTGGCTAGCAAACAGAAGTCCTTTGTGGAAACCAATTTGGCTGATCCACCTTCAGTAGGGACAAGGTAACATAATAAGCAATGCTGCCTACTTGAGGAAATGAGGCTGGCCACATCACACTTATGACAAACTTTTCATTTGCAGAGAGCTGTTTGAAGTGCTGTGGTGGCCAAGCCTCCCGGGGCAAATTTGCCTTGCCTGGGAGAAAAAAACGACAAGCTGCCATCATGCAGAAGCTCCTGCATGCCTGCTTCACGATGCCTTCCAGTCATGATCGAGCTGTTACACCTAACCTGCAACTGTGCAGCCAGCCCCCAAAGCAAGCTGCTTTCAGGTCAGCAGGTGTTAAACCTCTTGCTTTTAATGATTAGCAGCAAAATCAGATGCTCTGCCTTGGGAAAGAGGGTGACAAAAGAAACAATGGAAGATAATTGGGCACAGATTAACTGCAGGTTTTCTCGTTATCTCTACTGTAGTAGTTGTTTATGGCAGGCATTTTAAAAGCTGAGTATTTTATTTATTAGCTTAGCTTCATTGCTATTAGAACATAATAATTATTAAATTCTAAACTACAGAGTAGAACGTCCCTCTCCTGACATGGGATTCTACAATAACCTGGATAAGAAGGTTGAAATACTCCAGGATACAATAGGAAGGATACAATACTCCAGTGGGCTATTCTTAATGGGGCTAAGGCCTCTTGGAAGACTCTGATTCAAAGGACATATGAGATTATCTATTTAAATCAAATTGACTAAGGAAAGCAAAATACAAATAATTTGGATAACCACACACAGTTCTTAAGTGCTGATGGAAAACTCTCCAAAAACTCAAGGCAGCCATGAGAGAGTTGCAGACCTAAGACCAAAGCACAGGATGGTAAAATGCTGTGCAGGCCCACATGGAGAAGAATCAAATCAGCAAGAGTTTACACTTAGACCTGAAGTTGAACACAGTGGTAATCCCGGTAATTCAGAAATATATGATGAGCTCTCCTAGCTGTTTCCAAGGCAAGCAACGTATAACCATAACTTAGTTTAAAAAATATAGTAAAAATGTAAAGGTTGTATTGTATTATGCTAAAGTACAATAAAATCACAGAGACACAAAAAAGACATATTTAGCCACTTCAGTTTCTCAAATACAGAGTGCAAATGAAAATAAAGGTCTGTTCATTGCAAAGTATTCCTTTGCGATGAGGCTCCTTTTAAAGAATAGATGCTTACAAAGAATGGCAACATAGATGTGTTTCAAAAAAATAAAGGCCTTCAGCAATGAGATAATTACCTCTTCTTAACTGTTGAAGTTTCTATGTCAAAGAACAAAGATATCACAAAATCAGAAGGAAAAAAACCCAAGCTATTGACTACGCTTCCCACCTTTAAGTTAAGCTGCTTGGTGCCAAATACAAAAAAGCCTCCCTTTGCACTGGGAGTTCAAAGGGCTATCAATGCTTTGGGACTATGAGGTTTCTCAGCATGTCAAATGAGTTGCCATCGGGGTGCACAGACTCTACACCCTTGCCTTCTTCATGAACTTGAAGGAATCCATAATCATCTATCCCAACTATCCATGCGATCGGGCCCTCCTCATGGTGGAGACGGACTTTCTTACCACTGCAAATAAGAGAACCAGACAGTTACAGATTAATTGGTGGACACTGCACAAACAATTAAAAATAGCTTAGAGCAGAATGTTTTTATTTCCCACTCCACTGGTTCTTTACAAAGAATGATTTTCAGCAGCATTTTCTACCTGCCTGATTTCTTTCCGTGGAATTAACAGAGTTGGAGTAAATCTAAGAGCCTATTTCTTTTTTTTTTTTTTTAATAAAAGCCATGAGTACAGCAATTCACCATTAGCTTAACAAATCATTCCCAATTCCCTTTGCTTTGAGATGACACAAGTAAAATACCTAGAATATTTTTTTAACTTGTGCTAGCCAACTGATTTTACAATGTGCAATTTTTATTCTCCCTTAAAAAAGGGAAAATCCTACTTGGAGAAATCCTACTTGGGAGTATATTTTAACTTCTAATCATTAGCATTGAAAGCAATCTAGTGAAAAAAGAAGAAAAAGACAACATATCCCTGAGTTTTTTCCAACTTCCTTAGCAGAACGTTTGAAAAGAACATTATACTTACCTGTGTACCCAGTACTTGTAATAACAGGGAAGAACTCCGTTGGGCCCTTTCTCCTGAAAAACATCTATAAGCCTCTCTAGCACAGTTACAGTTCTTGCAATAAGACAGTCTGCAGTTAAAGGCTTCAGATTTTTCCCTTCTTCCTTATTAAATTTTGTGATGAGATCATTGATGCATATGGTGGGGTTGCTGTTATTCACATTAAATCCAAAGCCTGAAGAAGACAAACCAGAAGAAGAGGACAGGATCTGTAAATACTAGTACTTTGTTACCACCAGAAAGTCAGTACTTTATTCAAGTACTTGATACAGTTGTCTCTAAGGATGCTCCCAGTAGCTCTTTTTCTTCAGTCTCTTACACTTTTAAATCTTACTACTGGGAAATCCAGATTTTACTTGTTCTTTGCCCTTAAAATGCCTCCTCAGAATTGTAGAAGCAAATCCAGTGCAGTTTTTCAACAACCATCCTACCAATGAGGGTTAGGAAGATGGTAAGTGGTAATTTGCACACTGGTTACAATAACATCAAAGTGAGAAATGTTTTCACTCCCTGAAGCCTGACAGGTCATTAGCTAATCAAGAGTAAATCATTGATCACACTCTGAGAGAGAGTTTTATCTTTCATTCTAAAATTTAATTAAGTGACTTTCCTGCTTACTACAGTCAGCAGATTGCACTTTCTGAAAATCAAGCCTTTTTACTCTGCTGATAAGCCTTGTTTGGCTTGCTCTGAAAAGTTCAGAAGATCTAACTTTGCTGTGTAAGACTCCAGTTTGCTTAATCTATCATCACAGCATATCCTTTAGAAGCCTTAAGTTTCTCACTGAATTTCTCCGGCTAGAATAATGTTGGCAAAATGCCTTTTTTATTTAAATATGGCTCTTGGGACCTTTTTTGCAGCCTGCTGAAACAGGCTTTGAGGGATGTAAAGAAATATATTGTATTACCTGTTTATTTTTTTCTCCTAATAATTTGGATTTTTCTTTCCTCACACATTTTGGATAAAACTCCTCTCTGTCAATCAGGCTTAGACATGATACACCTCTATCTGCTAGAAGGTCCAGAGGTAGGGTTCTGTAAATTTGCTATTTATCAGACTAATCTAGAAGGATCTCTTCAGTGAAAAGGGTTTTTTGACCTTTAACTAGTTGAAGAACACATGCAAAGAAAGTCACAGTGATACCAGCATCATCGATCCTATGGAAATGAGGTAAAATGTATTATTGTAAAGACACAAAGAAACTAAAATGAAGTGGAAGATAAAATGTGTCATGCCAGCAGAAAACAACTCAGCTGTTTACACTCAGATACAGTACAAGTGAAGAGAGAGTGACCGAGGCCATCAAGCTGTGACTGGTACTGTCACAGTGCATAACGGGGCCTTGGAGTCCATCTGCAGGCTCAGGGCACTCAATCTTGTATATATGAAGATCCTTAGTTAGCAATCCAAAAATTGAAGCAGACATAAGAGACATATTGAGACGATGAGCTCAGCTGAGGCAGAAGCATCTGGGGATAAGCACCATGGCAAAAATTTAGCCAGTTACTTTGAAAAATATCAGTTGCTCAGGACTCTTAGGGCATCTCTGCCCACATGAGACTGAAAAAGAGAAGACTGTGAGAAGATTGAAAAAGAAACATTTAGCACTGATCTTGCAGCATAGTGATGTGGCTAACACTTCTTCCAGTTCTAGAGCTAGCCCTCTCTTCAGCAGCTGTGCACTATTTGGATGTGCCTTAGCTGCATACAGGCAGACAGAGCTTTTGCAGGTCAAGCACATTGGCTGTCTCTTGCATTCCACTTGTGTTTGGCTACTGATGTCTGTTCCGAGTCTGGCCCTTACATTAACATAGTATATTCTTCTGCAGAACTCTTCTTCCAAAAGGCCTGCAACAACTAAGTTCTGAAAAAAAAAATCAACCAACCAAACAAAAAACCACAAACCCCAAACCAAAACAAAGGCTCCATTTAAAAAAAAATCCACCATGTTTAAAAGTATGAACATGAACTGTGTCATCTATGAAGCCTTGAACACATGACACAGGTGAAAAGGCAGGTTTGTCTTTCACCTTATTCTCCTGAGGTACTTCTCAGAGCAGTGAAGCCATGTAGATGATCTTTGCTTTTCATTACACTCATATATGGGATACTCTTCATGAGTGTCATGTCAACAGTGATGTCTAGGTAAGGAATCTGCATGGCTGTAGAAAGGGGATGATGCATCTGGCTTACCTTTCCTGCTGTGAAAGTCTGATCTCATTGCTACCACTAATACAGGAAGTTATGCGTCACTCCTACTACTCTCAGCGACATACATCACTGAAATGATGTAAAGATCCTTGACTTGAAGTGGCAAATAAGTTTTAATATTGTAAGCTTCCAGGTGAAAAATGTTGATAAAAATGTACATCTTTGTGTATACTCAGACCTATGACCACCAAGATGACTCCTATGGACATCATAGGTAATGCATACAGAAAGTTTCCTGAATTTGAATGTTTTGGTGTTTAGGGTAAGAAAGACAAGGTAAAACAAATATGTATTGTGCAAAGAGATATTTGAAAAGATGAACTATTTTTGGAGCCATTTTTGCTTTTCTTGTGTTAACCAGAACAAGCTCTGGAAAAACTTACGGAAGCAGTAAATGGTTGACAGGGCACAGAGAGCCTTTTTAAGGGTCACAGTGTGACTTCCATTCTGTACATGTAGATTATTTACAGACTGAGGATATAAAAGTTGAACTGAAAATTTAATGGCTGGGCATGTTTCACAGAAGGACATATCATGGACACACTCTCTTTGCAAGATATTTTACCTATCTCCTGTGCTATATTCAACTATAAACCAAATATTATCATCATCTTTAACCTTTATGACTTGCTAGGTAATTTTCATTTAATTTTTTAAACATAGCAGAGAGAATTGGTTTTAGAACCAGAACTTAGAGCTCTGCTGGCAGGTTTCTAAGCTTGTCTGACAGATTTGTGCTGCTGCTGGTTAGGGGAAAAATTTCCTGAACAAATAGAAGGATGATTACCAGACTTGAAATGATAAAAATATCTTGATGCTTATTTGTGCACCTAAATGTCTTCCCCTGTTAAAGCATTGGGGCCTGCTGGAAAATACAGGTACTGTCTTTCTGAAATTGTTTGTGCTACCTTTTTGGAACCAGCTTTCCAGATAGACTGTTTGTCTTACAGTGAACTAACAGATAGTCACTCTTTGCTTTCTGACCCAGCCTTCCCAAATACTTTTAGAGAGAACTAAAGAAAGTGGTTAATTAATGGAATCATTACGTCACTGCTGCTTCACTAGCAATATTCCAGTTTCTAGAAAGATATCAACAGGAACAAGTTACGAATTCATTTTTAAAGGAGAAATGAAAGCCTTATGCATAAGTAGCTCTTTTTCTCCTGATTTAAAAGGCATGTTCTTTATTTGTCATGCTGCAAAAGAAGAAAAAAAAAAAGAAAGAAAGAAAATTGATAAAAATGGATACATTTTTCAGCATTCAATATTCTAGTTTTGCAATAGATCAGGGAGGACATTTTCTCTCTTTCTTGAAATGCTTTTTCTCTGAACTCCACTCCATCAGCCCAGATGTCTGCATTTATGTTTTTCTTCTAATGCATACAGAATTAAAAAGAATGAAAAACATTTACTTTTTGTGCTTCCTTCTGATTTAATATTGTTCTTTATTTCCTTATGGCTGCTCTATCACTATATGGTCTTGTCCTTATTGTTTGAACTCATAAAGACATTAATAACAAATTTCTTCAGAAAAAAAAAAATCCAGCAAAGAAAAGCTTGAAAATAGGCATTTACCAATAAGTATATGAAATGTTGTTTCAATAAGTGTAGAGTTTACCAGAACTCCACCAAGCTTAATAAGATCACTGTAGTAGATATCATTTGGCCATTTTACTCGCAGATCAATATCCTAAAGAAACAAAAAAACATACATTTAGGAACACGTTGCCCTCCAATACTGATTATAAGAACACAGATTATTCGTCACTACAGATTCTATAATTTCTGCCCTTCTTTGTCACACCAAATGTGATACTTCCAACTGCTCTTCCCAATGAGTACCTATTTAAGTGCTTCAGAGATGTTAATGAAGAAGTCATAGTAACATGGTCACACGGTTTACAAAAGAGGTTTTCAGCTGTCAGAAAAAAATATCTTTTTCTTAAAAAAAAAAAAGAAAAAAGAAGAAGAAGAAAAAGTCTTAGAGCAACCAAAAGGGGCTCTAAGGATACCAGAGATTTTAAGTCTCAAAATTGTGAGGTTTTATAGAGTCCAGTTCCTTCAACATCTGTTCAAGAAGGATGCAAACTGTGGCAGCCACTGTGGCTCACTGCTGACAACCAACCAGGGTAAACCTACAATAACATCAACATGGTATTTGAGAATCCTTGCAGAAACCATACAAGGAGACAGTGACATCCTGAATTTCAGAGAGGAGAAATACCAGTTCACAACTATGTAAATACTTCAGTAATGTCCTAAACATATTCACGCTTTCAGCAGCTATGCTCAAGCAACACCCTGGACCTGGAAACACAAACTGTGCTGTGTGACACCCTTAAAGTGCAATAGAGAAGTTTTTGTTGAAACCACAGAACTGAACTGAACTTTGCACTGGCTACTTAAATACAAAAAGAAAGCAAATGTGCTTCCTGCAGTTTGAAAAACTGCATATGACTGTATCCCCAGGGGCAAATTATGGGAGGTGCTCCGGGACTACAAGAGCTGCATTCCCTCCTATTGTAGATTATGAAATCCCTTTACAGGATGTGTGAAAACTGCACCTGGGCCCATGTCTACTTTCCTGACAGATTTAAAAGGCCAGAGGGGAGTCCATTACACATACATTGACAGGAAATACTACCTGATTTTGCTATCAAAGCATTCTAAGAGAGAGTATCACCAATTCATATTCATTACGGAAAATGACTTCGCACTGGGAAAAGATTTCTAGAAGCCTCTTGAGACATGCAAAGTATGACATAGTTAAATGGTATTATCAGTGTTAAGAGATCTTCCAAAGGGCTATTCAGTAGGTCTTATTTAAGGAAAACATACACCTGTAAGAAAACCAGACACTAACTCTGCAACGGAAGATGAGAGCAAGCAAGTCAATTGGGTAGTCTCATGGTGTAAACCACAAAGCAGAGTCTTTGCCACAAAATGGAGTTACAAGGTACTGCACAACTATCCATGTGTCAAAGAAACAATGAGTATCACAAAATATGCTGGAAATGGAGCACGTTATTATCTTTACTTACTAGAGAGAGATGTCTGCTATTGTCAGAATGGGAAAGCAAAGCATTCTCTTGATATAATGTCCATTTGCATTTGTAGCACTAACATCTGACAGTAAAAGTTCCAACTGAGTGGTCAGATTTTTAACATGAGCAACCAGAACAAAGGCCTCAGTTTCTGCCTGTTTAGTACAGTCAGTGTTTGTGGCAAACCTAAAAGTGACAACTGAGACACAGGTGTTTCAGTATTTTTAATATAAATCCTAAAATGGACTTTGAGCATAGTGAACAACTTTAGTGTGCTAAAATATTAAAATTCTGACATGCACCCACAAAGGCATGGGAATTTGGAGACAGAATGCAAGCTCACCTATAGATTAGCCCATTGTTTGCAGCTACTGTAGTTTGCATGGCATGCGTGGTCATGTGACATAAAGAAAAGCCCTGCATTACCTAAGTCAAAAGGAGAAATTTCAGCATTGAACTCCCAATAAATCTTTGCATTTCTTTGCTTTACCATGTTTGAGTCCAGATTCTTAACACTGCTTTCACTCACTGTCTAGGGTAGATGTACTATCAAAGATATTCAGTAGTTTGGTCTTGGTCAAAGCAAGCTGTGTATTGTACATGTGCTATGTAGAGTACATGTTTTATTGTCACACACTATTTTTATATTAATATATAGTACTTCAGTCTAAACCTCTAACCCTTTTTCTCCTGAATGGAATAAAACAAAAAATGCCACAGTACACCAGGGTAGGTGTTCAGAAGCAAAATCACCTCCATTCATAAATTAACTCCTTCCCCAGTCAGACTCATATTTTATAAAACTAAATCTTGCCCTTCTATTTTTCAATGGTTAAATTATTCACTGTCACCAAATATTTTATGTTGCAAATTTTTGCCTGAAGCATTTTGTTTTTATAGTCAGGTTATGAAGCACTGAAGTTAGAAGATTTTAATAGAAAGGCTGACAGACTCTAAACTACAGCAAAGCTACTGGGTGCCACTATAATAAAGATCATGTGTAAATGTGTATAAGTCATTGATTTTCTGTAATATAGGAAACATATGCTTTAGTTAACTACTTCTGTAAAATACCAAAGTTTTATAGTTAGCAAATATTAGGAAATGGTAACATTAAAAAGGAAATATATGAGGTGATGAAGAAGACTGGTTCTTCATTTTAATACTGATGACAGGACACTTGATTCCCTCTTGAGAGCAATACTCCTAAGTTCTTGCTTTAGAAATCAGTTTTCAACCTTAAACAAGGGTTGGAAAAATCCTTTAAAAGGGATAAAGTGACCACTGAAACAGCACCAACCAGAAAAAAAAATAGAAAAGGATTTGTCAGTTTTATTCATTTTCCTGTTCTCCTTCTTCCCCAACTCCCTCAAAATCAAAACAACGCAATTGTTTGACAAATAACATTGCCATTTTCTTTACTGCTGAAGACTGAGTCTTAAGTTTCAGAAGACTCAGAGAAATGAGTGCAGTATACTTAATCAGCTCAGTAAAAGACAGTATTCATCATATATATGCTAGATTTCCTAAAACACATAAATAATCATGCATATATGAAGACTAAGTTTACCACTATATTAGTGCTGCAAAACTATATTATGCATTCAGTCATTCTACACATAAGACATAGTTAAAATCTGAATTTAATGAAAATGGAAACAGGAATTTTGAGATAAATTACAATGACATACCTCATATCCTGGTATTGATCTAACCGACTCTACTACTGCCAAGGACACCAGGTGTTGAATAAAAGAAATTCTCTGGCCCAGGTTGGAATGTAGAGGAACGGTGATATGCAAAGTGGATAGTGCACAGCCCACAGGACTGAGCCAAACATTTCCACCACGACCTGGGAAGGAAGAGGAAAAAAAATCAACTTCAACTCAAGAAAAAAATATTTATAAAAAAGGTCACTGTGTTAATCACTGTGTAGATAACTAGAAAAGTGACAGACTTAACAGTATCGATCCAAGAATCTACCAGGAGTCCTGTAATGGGGCTTCAAAACTAATGTTGAAATTAAAATGGTTAACATGCAAACCTTTTCCTTCAAAAAATCAGCAGGTTGTTTAATGTGTATGCTGCTACTCAAATTCTTAGAATGTCCCAAATGACTGGCTTCCAGGATTGTCCTGGTATCTTGCAACATACACATTTCAAAAAATCTTGCTTTATTATCTGCAGAAGTGTTTGTCAAGATGCTCTATGTGTAGCTAGAAATCCACCTATAGTGTGAATCAACTTGACCCAAGCTAGATCTGTACCAAAAGCCAGGTAGACACCTTCATGTAGCTCTATGCTCCAAAGAGCTTGTTAGGCTGGATGCTGGTTCTTCTAATAAAATGAGTATTGCTTCTGAATCAGTGTGAGCACCCTCCTGGGAAAGGGACAGAACTTGTGAAAGACTGTGAAAGCAAACATGACAGTTCAGGCAAATCCTGCAGGCTCCAGGAACCTCTACCTCAGAGCAAGTCAAGACCCAGTCTTGTTCCAGTTAAGTCAAAAAGGAGTTCTGATTTGGAAGCCTGACTTGTATTACACTAAATGTAGTGACAGCAGTTTCCATGACTGGGGAGACGTTTTGGCAGAAACTAGAAGACCATTAAATCATTTCTGCAAAAGCCACCAAACATCCTGAAAATGTTTACTTTGGTCTCTATTAACTTACATTTTGAGTTTGAATCCACAGTTCAAGTGGGAAGAGAAGAGGACAACATTATTCTGTAGTTTATATTGTCAAAAATACTCACAATGTATCTTTAAGACTAGGTGACATTAAAATGTCATATCTTATATATTTAATACACATTTATTAGCACTAGAAGGAAACTTACTCACCTTTTCCTTGTGTTTGGCGAACAGCAATAGCTATTAAACCCATCTCCTCAGGCAATTCGAACATCAACCTGCCAATTAGGAAAAAAAAAAGCCCCATGCTTATCAGCTGAAACACTAAGCTACATTCATGAAAATCTAGGCTTAAATATCAGGTAATATTTTATGTTAACATTGCACTACCATTTATCCATTTTCAGTTAACATTTATTCTTGACCAAAAAGCATTAGAATATTAAAAAAAGATTAACTGAAAAACGATAATGTAAAACATTACTATATCTATTACATTGGAAAAAGTTATAGCCATAGGTTATTTAAGGTGCCTTCTGATAACATACGTTTTGTATTTCTTTACATTTTCTTGAAGTGCTTATTTTTTGCGCGTCACTATCTTCAGTAAGTGACAACTAGCAATTCTAGACATTTGTTTCTACTTACAGCAAATTTTTGTTCATACTACAGAATATAAGAGCAGCAGTTTCTGATTATTTAGAAAACCAATATGGTGGCAATAAAGCAGTTTAAAAGATACACTATCCCCTGAGAACTAATTATGATTTAACTACAGTAAATAAATCTACACCTTCTGAGAACTCTAGAGAACACTGGCTTATTTTAGGCTTGTGTTCTGCTTTTAAAATAGTTTCACTTAAAAGAATACTAACTTTCCTCTGGGGATAAGTAGAAAGTGCACTTTAACACCACCAAATAAGTCAATGATAAACTTGAAAAAAAAAAAAAAAAAAGAAGAAAAAGATCTACTGTGAGAACTTCATTCAAGCTACTTTAAAACAGATTTGAACCATACTGAGATCCTCCTCCATTTTCAAGAAGAGTTATTTAACAGATAAAACTTATTCAAGATGTTGCTAGCAATGTAAACCCAGAAAGTGATGTATAGACTAAAAAGTCTGTTTCTAACATGGCACAAATAAGACATTGTTCATTCATATAAAAGCAATTTTGTCTTGCAGATAAGTGCAGTCCAAGTCTGCAAAGAGTTCAAAATTATTTCCTCTGAATTTCGGATACATATGAAAGGTGTTTCAATTCTGCAATCAAGCAAGTAACCTTAGGCAGCAAGGACCAGCTGCAAGCAGAAATGTCCCCCTGCTGCCCACAGGCACACATTTATATGCAAGGTACAAACTAAGTAACTATCCATCTCTGTGGCTTCGTGACTCAAAAAGCAGGGCTTCATTAAGTAACTCTTGGGACTGTATCAGTAGCAAAATGTAAGAAGGATCCTTAAGATTTCATAATATCTTTCAAAAGTCTGACTTGTTTTCATGATGATCAGAATGGGAGGCGATTGGAGGAGCCAAGCAAATTCTGGATCACAAATGCCTTCGCTAATTATAAATAATTGAACCCAAACTGGCAGAAGCTGTCAGAGGCTCCACAATGTTTTCCCACACTACTACTCCTCAATCAGTGAGACGCTGTCAAAGAGCAATAGTCAGACCTCTTTGGCAGACCCCTTCCACTTAACGTGAAATACAGCTCAATAAGTCTTTCCTTTGGACCCTACAAGATTACACACTGATACCAAGCTGACCTATCTACCACCAACCTTTAACATTAAAAATATACCTCCTCCTATGCTGCTACCTGACAGAAATCCTCTGCAGCTCATGAGGCTTCAGCCCTGTCTTCTGGGAACAGTGTGATTTCAGCTACAACACCAAGTTCATGGTTTTGTAACAAGAAAATCTAATTTAAATTTGGAAGTACAGTTAGAAAGAGATTACACTGGTTTCTGTTACTTCTCCATTTACAGATTTGTTTTTAGGGAAGTTCTTTACTGTGAAGGTGGTGAGGCACTGGAATG
>NDXB01018757.1:89167-118481 GCA_002631895.1 Agapornis roseicollis | reverse complement strand
AAAATTTGTTTTTAAAAAGGAAAAAAAAAAAAAAAAGTCATGTGCTGCCATGATGGGATGAAAGTAATCACAGCAGGAAAAAAAGTTAATTATGAATCCAAAACTCAGGCTTCTAGAACAAAGAGATATGATTAACAGAACATATGAATGTAACTATTAGAGACTTGGCAGCAGGTAACAACATATTAAATGCAGAGACTTTTAAGGGCCAGGAAGAAATTCTTTAATGGACACAACATGGGGAAGTTAATATCCAGACTGATACAGCAAGAGACAGATAGATTTATTTTTACTGCTTCCTGAGATTGTGCTGGAATTACCATGAAGACTATGATGATAAAAACCCCCACACAACTGCCCCCCCCCTCCAACCTCCCAACTTCAGAGCTTGGTAAATTGTGTGTGCTTGTTAGTTTTTTTCTGGGAGAAACTACTTGGATTTCCCTTACCAGAAAGAGTAACTGTACGTGCACATTTTTATATATCGACTTCCCTTCTTTGCTTTCAAGTTAATCAGCTGCAGATTTACAATTTAATTTTTCTGTAGAGTGACTTAATCATAGTGCTCACCACATTTCCCCACAAAATGTTTTCCTTCCAGAAGTTCTCTGTTCTTTTTCGGGCTCTTTAACTAACTTGCTGTACGTGTAAGTCAAAAGACCACACTAGATACGAGAGTAAGGGAACATGAAACATTTCAAGACAAATTTACCCATCAGGAAGAATATCAGATGGCACCTACATGACTGTAGAAGATGCTAACAGAATTCCATGCAATTTTATGGAATAAATAAATAAATACTTTTGCTATGAACATTTTTATGGTATTTTCCAAAACGTGAGCAAGGCACTTGTGGTAATCAAGAATATTAAACCAGCTGAAATATTGAGAGAGATTCTTGCACAGTTTTTCATACAAATGTCCTTCCTCTGCCCTGTAGTGCATACTATGGATGCTATCAAGCGTAATAAACAATACTTAATTGTTTTATAGAAATTTCAAGTCTAAGGAGGACTCTGCCTTCATGGCTAATCAACACAATGACTTTTCTTCCTACATGAATGTAAAATAGGAATTGAAACCACAAAACCTATGTTTGAATAATGTTAAAGGCTTGACAACTATAAATTTCATTGATGTTGTGGGTTTAAGATTGAAACTCTCATTAATGCATCCTGCTGTGTTACAGTATTGCAGAGGTATTACAACAGCCAGCATTGCATTCCA
Source organism: Agapornis roseicollis (assembly GCA_002631895.1). NCBI lineage: Eukaryota > Metazoa > Chordata > Aves > Psittaciformes > Psittacidae > Agapornis > Agapornis roseicollis. The sequence goes on along the minus strand of NDXB01018757.1, from coordinate 117,253 downwards.
GATGTTAAAATACCTGGGCACAAGAGAGTAAGTTATGAACAGATTTATCCCTTTACTTCAAGTTCCTCATCTGAAAATCTCACTCTCAAATAGCTTGTTTATAGAGTATTATAAAAGCAACATAAAAAAGCCCTTATAATTTTTAGTCAAATGGTAAGAAATACACCTTTTGACCAGTTTCTTGTATTATTTTGAACAAAAATGTGCCCTGAACACTTGCTTTATCACTTTATATCTAGTGTTTCTGTCTATTATGTCCAATTTCAAAATGAGCAGTTTGCCTACTAATATTTCTCCTAAATTCTCTTCCATTGCCCTCCATCTCCTTTTCAGAGCCCTCAACTACATGGTGCTATGTCTGATTCCAAGATCTGTGTGCTGAATGGCCTGCCAGAGGGCGTGCTGGCCAAGCAGAATAGGTAGCTAAGAACTCTTTGCTAGCAGCACTGATCTGTGCTTGGTAGCCTGTATTCATAAGAACACAAATACCTAAAGGTGCTAAAAGATACAGAAGTCTTCCATAAAACAGGCAGTAGACTCACTGAGGGCTGAGGGGCTATGATCAGAGAAGCCACCAAGAATGACACCATGGTAGAAGTCTGTAACATTCCACTTAATCAGAAATGGAAGTAGTCCTTTTGGACAACTGCAGAGGACATCTGCAGATTACAGGTCCTGATTCCTATAGAGAGACACCCATCTCCCAATATTCGCTAAAGGGCAAATGAACTGGGATGCAAACAATCCAGCTGACTTGTGGAGGATGCTAAGGACAAGCTCTTAACACAAGTATCAGATGATCAACTTGAGTGATCAACTTGATCTACTACAAATAAGGGAGAGCTGACTGGGGAGGTGATATTCTGTGACAGCTTTGGCCATAACAACCATGAACCAATTCCATTCAGGATCTTGAGAAGAATGAAAAAGGCAAGTAACACAGTGCAAACCCAGGATTTTGCAAGAGCAGAATTCAGTTTATTCAGGGACCTGATAGATGGGATCTTATGTGAGGCAGCTCTGAAGGACAAGTGAGCTGAGCAGACCTCATCTTTAAAGACAGTCTCCCACAGACAAAATAGCAGTCCATCACAATACTGAGGAAAATAAGCAGATGAACAAGGAGTTTGGTTTGGCTAAAAAGGGAATTCATGACTGTAGAATGAATGTTCAAAGGAGATGGAAACAAGGAGAAATGCTACCAAAAACCACCACCACCACCAACAAAAAAGCAGAAACATTGTCCAGGCAAGCAAGGATGATGTTAGGAAAGCTGAAGCTGAACTACAGTAGAGACCAGCAAGAAACACAGCAACAAGAACTGGTATATGGTAACAATAAACAAGGAAAATGTGGGTTTGTAACTGACTGAGGCAAAAGCACAGTGGACACTTGTAACACTGAGTTACTCAATGCATTCTTTACCTCAGTCTTTAACAACAAGGTCTCTCAGGCCTTTACACATACTGACAGAGTTCAAGGAGAAGAGAAAATACCAAGACTAGAAAAGGACTGATTTCATAAAACTCTTGTGAAATCTTAACTCACACAAGTCTATAAAAGCAGACGGGGTGCAGCTGAGAGTGCTGGCTGATGGCACACCAAGGCTGTCTTCTATCATTGTGGTCATGTAGATCAGAGTAAGTCCTGGATGAATGGAGAAGGGCAAAAGTTGCACCCATGTTCAAGATAATCTTTCACAATACCCTTGTATTCAAGTTTGGTCATTGTGGTCTAGATGAATGCAGTACCAAATCAGTAAAAAAATGACTGGATTCTGGTATTGAAAAGTAATGGTTTGTAATCTACCTGTAGGCTGGATACAACTGCAGTTCCTCAGGAATTTATCCTGAGACCTATCCTATTACTATCTTAATATCTCTGCCAATAACCTGTAGGAGGAGATGGTATGCATATTAAACAATTTCATGAGTAATAGTGAACTATGAGGATAACTATGCATTGGAATAGGGTGCCTGGAGAAGCTGTAGGGTATTTCTGTCCCTGGAGATTTTCAAGATTTGTGTTGAAAAAGTCCTGAGCAAGCTGGTCTGAATATATTGCTAATCCTGCTTGAAAGAAGGAGTTTGGACTACAGACGTTGGGGTATACCTTCCAATATGAGCGATTCTTTGACTTCAGGAAATGTACAGAAACTTGGAATTTTGGTGTTCCTAGCTGTCCTTTAAGTTTAGTTGAAATCAGTCAGAAACTAGCCATGAGCTACTAAATTAGCAATTTAGCCCAAAGGTTGCTCACTGGAATCCCATTCTCTGTCCCAAGTAGGACCCTAGGCTAAAGTAATTTTCACACTCTTGTACGGACTAAATATTTAGTTTTATTCATCTTCTACTTTCCATGCAGTATTTTATACATGACCAGGTGCAATATGCAAGATTGACTCCCACAGCTGAGACGTGTAGAACGACACCTAAGCTGTTAATCCTATTGAGGCTTATTTAAATGGTAGGAATCTTACTGCTTTGCTCTATTATAACTTTGCCTATATCCAGCAGGTAAAATGTGTGCCAGAATACACTATTATATGACTGTGCTTTTCTGTTCTATTGAAAAAACTCATAGCTTCTTTCACTTTATAGTGGGTTTCCTTATAGCAATGTTAGTACAGAAAGGACCATTTAGTGTCAAATTCTGTCAGAATTCTTTAGCTACAGTAAAGTTCTACATCAGTGAGAAGGATGAAGGATGTCCTGGTTTCACCTGTAACTTTTTTTCCTTCCTAGTAGCTGCTGTGTTTTGGCTTCAGTCGGAGAACACCCTGATAACACACTGATGTTTTAGTTGTTACTCTGTAGCACTTACTCTGATCAAGGACTTTTCAGTCTCTTATGCTCTGCCAGTGAGGAGGGGCAAAAGAAGTTGGGATCGAGCAGAGACAGGACCCCTGACCCAAACTAGCCAAAAGGGTATTCCATATCACAGCACATCATCCCCAGTATATAAACTGGGGGGAGTTAGCCAGAAGGCCAGATTGTTACTCAGGTCAGGCTGGGTATTTGTCAGTGAGTGGTGAGCAATTGAATATTGCATCATTTGTGTTTATTGGTTTTTCCTTTCCCCTTTTAATTTTATGTTCTCTCCCCTCCTTATTTCCCTTATCATTATCATTATTATTGTTAGTAGTAGTATATTGTACTTCAGTTATTAAACCCATGGAGTTTACATTTTTTTGATTCTCCTCCCTATCCCACCCAGAAGTGAGGGGAAAAGGGAGAAGTGAGCAAGTGGCTGTGTGGTGCTGAGTCACTGGCTAGGCTTAAACCATGACAAAGTGTTACGGTGTCCCAGACCTGTGGAAAACTAACAAAGTTCTGGAACTTTGGATTTCTAGTTTCTTGTACCTTGCTTCAATAAATACTACAAAAAGCTTGTCCTATACCAGTCATGACATTTTCAGCAAGGAATAATCTATCGATAATAGGAATAACATAGGTTAGCAACTTACATATACTTCCACTAGCTGGTCAGTCTTTGAGAGCAGTGCACCAAGAACAGTATTGCTTCAATTAAACTGCAATACATAGGAAGACTGTAAGCACAGCAAAGCCATGGCAGTTACTTTTCAGCTGAATCAATGCTCTAATCTGGCTCAACATAAATGAACACTGCTGTTGGCGAAAGGGAAGCAACAGTAAAAGAGGCCAGAGGATAGGAGGGAAGACTAAACCACCTCTTTCTTACCACCCACATACTTGATTTAAATTGGTGCATTATGGCCTCAGAATAGTCCATGCTTTGCTTGTGGAATTGCTTTGAGAATCCAGCATGCTGAACAGGCAGGGTGAAACTCTACCATTAAATGCTCATTTTTAATGCTCACTGCATTTTTCAGCTGGTAATTTTCTTGTCTTTCTATTTTTATACCAAGCATTTTATAATTAGTCCTTTGTATATGTTTATAGGCTTTTCCTCTTAAAAAAAAAAGAAAAAGAGAATTTTAAAACACAGTACCATACAGCCAAAGGTGTCAGGAAACATACCCAAATAAGAAAGGACTCCAAAAAATTGGTTTGCCAACAAAATGCCAGTAAAATTTGAAACCTGGGTTCAGACACACTGGTAATGTTCCAAAACTGAAAACTTAAAGAACCTCTTTATTCAGTAAATCGCCTTCTCTGTGAATATCATCAAGACCACAAACTTATAGTAAAAGAGGGAGTTTCCAAGGGAGATGTGAGGAGAGTTTAGAAGTTTAAGTTGTTTCGATTTTTTAATTTGAAAAGCAAAAACCTCTACTGTTTTGAACAGTTTATTTATTTTTTTCTATAGTAAGCAACCTTTTAAATCATTGCCTTTATTTGAAAAGGCTACCTGAAGCATACTGAAAAGTTAACATAGGACAAATGGAAATAAAAAAGATTTAATTAAAAAGTAAACTCCAATGCCAAGATTTAAGAAGCAGAATGGTTACTGGAATGCAGTGAAACATATTTATCAAAACATGTTAGAGTAGAATCTTAGGAGTGGAATAAAAAGATAAAACATATTGATCAAAACCAGATCTACCCACTTTTGTCCAAAGCAAGGCACAGTACAGATGCTATAAAAAATTTAAAACATAGAGATCAATGCAGCCTGTAGTGATGTCACTTTTAACAGCAATTTCATTACACTTCATTAGATACACAACTTTGGGAAGTGTGAAACTCATGAGGTTCAAGAAGGCCAAGTATAAGGTTCTGCACCTAGGCTGGGGCAAAACCCAGTATTGATACAGGCCGAGAGACGACGGGATTGAGAGCAGCCCTGTGGAAAAGGACTTGGAGGTACTGGTGGATGAAAGGCTGGATGTGAGCTGGCAGTGTGCACTCACAGCCCAGAAAGCCAACTGTACAATGGGCTATATCAAAAGAAATGTGACCAGCAGGTCAAGGAAGGTGATTTTACCTCTCTACTTCACCCTTGTGAGACCCTACTTGGAGTACTGCCTTCAGCTCTGGACCTGTTGGAGCTGGTCCGCAGGACAGCAGCAAAAATGACCAGAAGGATGTAACACCTCTCCTCTGGCTGAGAGAGTTGGGATTGTTCAGCTTGGAGAAGGCTCAGGTGAGACCTTATAGCAGCCTTCCAGTACTTAAAGAAAGTTAAAAGACAGATGGGAACAAACTTTTTAGTGGGGTCTATTGCAATAGGACAAGAAGTAAGGTTTTGAACTAAAAGAGAGTAGATTTAGACTAGATATAAGGAAGACATTTTTTGCAACAAGGATGGTAAAGCACTGGATCAGGTTGCTCAGACGTCTGTTGCTCAGAACATCCCTGGAAATGTTCAAGGCCAGGATGGATGGGGCTCTTGAGCAACCGGATGTAGTTGAAGATGTCCCTCCTTGTTGCAGGAGAGGTTGGACTAGATGATCTTTAGAGCTCCCCCCAGACTCAAACCATTCTATGATTCTGTAAGTTCGGTTACTGTCTGAGAGAGAATCATAGAATGGTTTTGGTTGGAAACCTTTAATCCCATACAGTATAGGAAGAAAAACAGCATTTCAGTAAGATGGCTGTTGTAGTATGAGCCCAGCCAGTAACTCAGCACCACACAGCCACCTGCTCACTTCCACCTGTTCCTCCCTCTGGGCAGGATGGGAGGAAAAATAAAAAGAATGTAAACCCTATGGGCTAAGAACAGTTTAATAACTAAAGTACAATATACTACTACTACTACTACTACTACTACTACTACTGATAAGGGAAATAACAAGGGGAGAGAACATGAAACTAAAATGGGAAAGGAAAAAGCAATAAACATAAGTGATGCACAATGCAATTGCTCACCACCTGCCCACCAATTCCCAGCCCAACTCAAGCAGCAGTCTGCCATTCCAGGTGATTCCCCCCAGTTTGTATACTGGGCATGACGTGCTGTGGTATGGAATATCCCTTTGGCTAGTTTAGGTCAGGTGTCCTGTCTCTGCTCCCTCCCAGCTTCTTGTGCCCCTCCTCACTGGTAGAGCATGAGACTGAAAAGTACTATTGAAAGTTTCATCAAAACCAGTCATACTCAAAATCACAAATAATTTATAGGCAAGAGAATACTGTAAAATCCTTTGAATTTTCTTCTCTAAATTGCTTTTCTTTCTTTTACTTTATGACTGCAACATATATTGTGCTCAAAATTTAGGATGCAGTACAGTTTTAGCTTTCCTAATCCATTGCTAACTGAAAAATATTTTTTCTCCTCTTTCTAAAGGTACACTCCATAGTTTTGCTACACTAAAAAAGAGGTAGCATATTTTTCTATTGTTTGATTTCTTGTGGTCTATAGATTAGATTTTACCTTTGAGGGACCTCTTGGTTTGTTAAACAGTCTTACTGTAAAATATTTTTAATGTGAGAAAGAATTAGCTAAAATTTCATGCAAATTCTTCATTACCACTGGTGGCCAAAAATCATCTAAGTCTCAATTTAAAAATGTTCATTTGCCTTTCCACTGTGTAATTTAAACATACACACAGGACTTCTTGTAAGTTCTGAACACTTGTTCGTTTTCTTATTTTTGTGACATGGGTTGACTGTACAATATACGTTATCAGCATCATCATGAAGATGGCAATTTGGCACGTTACTCATCACTAATTACAACTGCATAATTTTGCCCAGGTGTTACAACTATTATAAATCAATGCTGGGTTCGCAGACTGGCAGGTAAAGCACAGTTCTTTTACTTGCATGCTTTTTTTTCCATTAAGCACTGCAAAATACAAAATCTTTGAAGAAAATTTTACTAACATGGTTTTGCTGTGCAAAAGCAACCAAAAGCACTGTATTCTTGCTGTATCAGTAAGCCCAGAATTTAATTGCAAAACTCCCACAGACAAAATGTTATTTTTTTTCTCCTTTGCCATTAAAAAAACTAGATACATTGCACCTAGAAATTTTGTAAGTATGATGTAGGAGATTAATACAAAATGATAAATTCAATGCAAGCCTGGGAAAAAATGGGGTTTTTTTTTGTTTAAAGAAGAAATGTTCCAGTGGACCCAATCAGATGTTTTTTTCTTATACATAATTTTTTCATAGAAAGTACAGATTCAGGAAAGCCACTATTCTCTAAGAGAAGAAAGAATTAATTTGTCTGAAAAAAAGGCATTTTTCCTTTAAAATACTTAATGCTTTTTGGGGGCATTTTCAGCCTAGTCAAAAGTATAAGTTGCTTCAACTATATGGAAATACTAAAGTTGTGAATGATTTAAACCTTGAAACATGTCTACCCACAGCAACATTACCAGGCTTCTCTATGCCTCAGTTTCCCCCTGAAGTGTCAGGTTTCACTAAGTAGTTACATTTACCATCCTATTTGGGATTCCTCTTTGTTAAGCTATGCAATGTTTCACAGGCAAGGCACTTTTGGATGAGGAGTCTGGCTACCAGCCAGAGTAGCAACATGGGTTATCCTAACCAGAACCTTCATAAGGCATAAAAGACATATGCACTTCAAATTCATTGTTGAGCTGACTTGAAATGAAGCATTGAGCTGGGTTATAAATCCTGGGTATTACACTTCAACATCCCTAAATAGGATATCCCAGCAATTGCTTGTTCTCTGTGTGAAGAAAGAACTCACGACACTGTTTTTTTATGATTCCAAGTTGCAGATCATGTTAAAGATAATAATTCAGAAAAATTATTGCTTTTTTTTTTATGGTGAATGAGAAAAGGCAATAAACACAATAGCTGAACTCAGTTGGCTCTGTATTCATGTATCTAATGATTAACACACAAAAATGCTCTCATCAAGTACCAGCGTCTTATACTAGCTCTTCCCTCACAGTGCCAACAGAAACCACAAGATTTCTAAATTCAGTATTAAAGCATACAGCACTTTTCTCATGCAAGAGCCAACATCCAAAACCATATAAATAAAGAACAGAAAAGTTCTGTTGTTAAATATTTTTAAAACCCCTATTAGACTGTGCCAACTTGAAGGCAGACTCCAATAGTTAATTTCATGGGTGATTAAGAATGAATTTCAAAATAAGGAAGTTACTTTATGCTGGCCACAGTATCCTCTGCAGACTTCAGAAACAGTCATCATAATGTAGATTTTAACCACAGACTCAAAACAAATGTAGCTGATATTCATGTCCTGAAACAGTGGATTCTCTTTGTCAGGGTGGGCAGGAAAAAACCCCAAAGATCGCCATGTAGCCTTTTTATTTTATATTCTTCAAATGCAAGAAAAGCAGTAACTTCCTGATTCTGTAAAGTTAACAGGAATGCCCAGTTTAAGACAATAAAATATGTATAAATACCTTACCATGAGAGGTGGATGAATGGGTAAAGCACTGAGCTGAAAAGAGATGACATTCAAGTGGGGAGGGCTGCACAACCATCCTGAATCATGTATTTGGATCATGCCTACTTGCTTGAGCAGTACTTTGTAGAGGGCAAGAAGCCATATAGGTCCCCAGGTAAACCTATACGTGGATCTTGGTATCTTGCCACTTTCCTGAGCAACGGCATTTGCACATATTGGATGATGAAGTCTGAATACACCAAATATTGGCATTACCTTAGTATTCTCAGGAATCACTTGCAAGTACTGACAAATGTAACATGTCAAATTCTAACTGTATATCACTATAAACAGCATTTCAACTTTCTTGTCTGAAAAACAAAGAAAACTGACAGCTCATCCCCTGTCATTTCTCCCTCTCCCCCCATCCCTGTTTCAGCATTACTCTGTTACAGTATCTCAATAGCCAGAATCTGGTCACAAGTCCTGCTGTCCATTACTAGCTCTCAGGGGATGTGCTTGACGACATGCCATTCTTGCATTTGCTCGCCAGATAGATAATCAGCACTCATAAAGTAACAGTTGAAATCTGTCAGAAATTATTTCTGAACCTCCTGACAGACCTCTGGGTCCTCCTTCACCTGTTTTTTTTTTTTTTGTGTGTGTGTATTCTTTAGCTGTAAAGTGAAAGCAAAATACAGGTGTGGAAAAGAAACTTTCTCATTCAGCTTTACCGATACATTTCTACAAAACAGGTGTTCAGTAGACCCTGCAACTTGAATTAAGTTGTACTAAAGCTTAGTCAGATGTGAGGCCCTAGTATATAGAGATGTTCTGGCTAGTAGCTGAATGAGCAAAACCATTCGATCACATACAACAGAAGCAAGCATCAAAGAGAAGGAGAAAGACTTGGAGGATTAGTTATACGATACTATGACTCTCAGCAGTACTTAACACTACTCAAGCTGAAACTGTGAGCAGACATGGTGGTATTTTATTTTAAATGAAACAGTAAGGTCTTATGCAAGGTTAGGGTGGTCTGCAGTAAATAATTCCTTTGGCTCTGGAGATGGAGAAAAATCAGCTGGGAAGAATATCTTACATGAAGCATCAGCACACACACATATATATGGTACTATGCAAAACTACTCAGAAATAGTCAGAAATTAATAAAATAAACAAATATGTAGAAGGAAAAGGATGAGCAGTTCACACATTTATGCAAAGTGAAAATCCACCCCATCAGCAGAAGGCTAGCTCCTTGTACCCATATTTATAATCATACCAAAATGAGCCACAGCTGCACAGAAGTAAACTGAAACCCTACTCTTAACAACAGGCCAATGCTGACAGCTACAATGTAAATCTAAGATACAATTTTACACCACAGTCACAGAGGATTGGAAGTAACCTCAAGTGCTATCTAAGTCTTTATTCCTTCCTTTTCCATGTTTGGCAGAACTTTCTCCACCCTATTCATAAAAACTCACAACGATGGAGAAGAAACAGCTTGTTCAAGCAAACTACCTTTCTTCAGCAATTTTAAAGAAAAAAAATACTACATCTGAATTTCTGCATTAAAATGCTGCCCCACATCCGCTGAAAATGGAGATATGCTTCTTCATTTTCCCCATGTAAGGAACCAATGACTTGATTAAAGGATTCTTTATAGCAGCCTTGTCTTCTTCTGATGAAAGAAACATAGTTCTTTTATATCCCACTCTCCCCATCTAAGGAGTCACGTTTCCTAAACTCTAAACCAATTTCTCTGCTTTGTACTTTGCCCAGCAAATCCACACCTTTTGAAGCTTGGTGCGGAAAACTGGACCAATAACTCCAGCTAAGCACTCCCAGCATTGAGTAGAAGTGGAAGGATTACTCTGTACATTTTACGTGTAGCACATTTTTAAGCACTTTTATATGAATGTCAGTCTCAGTCCTCATCTCCTTTGTTACAACAGTAAATTTGTTTTTTTAACCTACATTCAATTGCTGACTCAGACTTCCAGAACCTCTCTTGAAAACTGATAACCAATCACCCTATCATTATTTAATGATTTGCATCTGATTATTACTCTGTGTCACACTTACCCATAAATAGCTGCATCCTAAAACAAGATCCAATGGGTCATAACCTGCTTTAGAGTTGGAAGCTCTTTGGTAATGTACACTCCACATGGGTCTTAGTTTTAAGAAGGGTGTTTAAACACTTCAGCTGTGATACTAAGGAGTTAAGCATCTAAAAGGAGAAAGATCACTGAAGAAAACATTATCACCTTTCTCTTTCTCCACTAATAAAATTTTAACAAGAAACTCTTCACAGAATTAATAAAGTTGCAGTTGTAAATGTCATGTGTTTGCAGTTGTCTGTCTCCTCCACCTTTCACAATGTATTTACTGTTGAATACAACTGAGAAAGAATAAGGTGAGGAAATATTTTTCCTTTTAGCTGGTTTTCATTTTTTTTTTTTTAATGACTTTTTCAACAAGTACTCCACAAATAATTTTGACTTTTCAACCATGGACATAAGACTAACATAACAGAACACTGTATTCCTATCCACCCAGGATAGACCTGCAAAATTCATCTTCGTATCAGCCTCGTATTCTTTTGTAGGACTATTTTCTCTATTGCAGCAAATATGAGCTTCTTGCATTCACTTTTGAGACCCTTTTCACTATAATTATATATAACATCCCATAGTCATCCTGTCCCTGTAGGTCTTTTTCTAGTTCACAGATTGTAAGCTCTGGGTCAGGAGCCATCATTTTGTGTTTGTGTACCTTGTAGCCTCTGTGCCTTCACTTGGGTGGCTCAAATGAGTCAACAAACAAAATTTAAATGAGGCCAGAATTTACATACTGTAGGTTGACAAGGTCAAGTACAGATAAAACGCAAGACTTACTTAGATAGCAGTGGCACATCTTTTATCTTTGTAGACCATCCATCACAGGGAACTGACTCTTTCTCACATACAACATTCACACTAGTATTAGCAGAAGAGACAGAAAGAACTGACTTTTGAAACAGAAAATAAATTGACTATCACCCAATATATGGGTTCTTATCATGAGCATATTCAGATCATAAACACACAGATTTTCTGGAATTCTAGGGACATTTCTCTTGTAGAGAGAGTAAACTGTTTCAGGTATCGAGTTGCAAAGTGTTACATTAATTCCACGGCTATACATCAGAATGCAAGAAGAGCCTGAAGTTTACTAACAGCCAAGATATATGGTAAATGCTCAGGGCGGGCAGAGCACTTTTACACATCAGATACTGCTATGCAGCAAGAAATGGAACATTCATTCCAAAATCAGATGCAGACACGATCAAAAAGACCTCTGTCAATATGCAGGGCAGAACCTAATTCTCTGATGGAGTTTTTTCTTATACAGATCCTGAAAGCTAAGACATGCAGCAATGCAAGCCAAAGACAACAAAAGGAGTGTAACTCTCAATTTGAAATTAGGAGGCACATATATACACTGTGACACTACCTGGAAATTCTTCGTGGTTTAGCAACAACCAAAGATGAAAAGACTTTATTTTCAATGCACCAAAATCTTCACATCTAATGCAGCAACTGAAGATTGGACTATCCATTTTAAAAAGCTACTATAAAAACCGTTAATAGTGAAAAAAATTCTTCTCTCAAGTTACATATTTCAAGCAATAAAACTTATATTAGCTATTCCAATACCAGATAAAGTAAAGTGGCTTCCAAAAATCACTAAACACAGTGTCAAGTTCTCAATTTTAAATGCTTTTTTAAAATCTGTCAAGAAAATTTCCTGGAAGTTAAGATAAAATACATCTTTGATTATTTATCACACTCTATCCCTCCTCTGATATAAACATTTATTTGTGTTATTGAAGAGTTCCTGTAATTTAATTTCCTTGTATTCATTCACTTTTAGGGTACTTCACAAAGAAAAGATGACTGAATTTGAGAAAGGAGACCATAAAATATAGAATATGACAGCAGAAGAATGCTCTATTTTCCTGTCCATTAAGAAAAACTCACTATAACTTCAGCAGTTCTTCTCAGGTGGAACAGACACTGTGAGGGTAAGTCCAAACAATGCCTGTAAGATCCTATTAGGTGTACATAAACACACAAAAATTAACTCATTCTAGCAACTGAAAAAAAAAGTTTGCAGTCAAAATAAAGTTACCCCCTCGGCTCCCCTTCTATTGGCAGTGCACATGAACATCAGTAAATTTTTCTAGTGAATTTTTTTAGCAATCCAGTAAATTGAAAGAAGTAATACATAATTACAGATGTGCCTTCCCAAACAATGCAAAGTTATTTGCATGGCTGACTGACATCTCTGAACTGTATGTTGATGGTTTTGCTTGTCTTGCAACTCAGTGAAAACATTATCTGCAAGGCAGTTTGCCATGAGGCCTCATGAAATGCAGCTGTTCGCATGGCTGCCTTTTTCCCAGACAAACTGGGATTAAGTTTCTATTGCCACAAAAGCTCTGTAGTCCTGATGAGCATTTTTCTACCCTAGTGTTAGGGGCGTGTATTGGGCTATCATATGAGGATGGCATGGGCATTGCAGAGTTCAGTTTAGACATCACTTAGGCAGAGAAAATTATACATGTATATTTAAGTATATACATATATAATCACAGAAAAGAAACAAGAAGCTGAGTAGGATAAACTCATCAGTATCAGTCTGCACTTCATAAGAAAAACTTTGTCAATCAAAGTGGAGGAGAAATAACACTGACATTTTGATCAAAGTCCCCCTCTTCTAGCAGTTTTGAATATTCAAGATTGCATGCAAGGAATGGATTAAACATTGGTTTCAACCTACTATTATTAGATAAAATCAATTTGATTTGTCTAGACGTCACTACTTGCTATTCAATCCTACTTTGACAGTATGGGATCTTCCCATAAACAATTTTTCATGTATGCCTTTGGAGGATCCAAAGTAAAATCATAACTTCTGTGGTTCTGTTTCCCCATGTTAGTATGCACTTAATCACTATTTATCTACAGTGTTTCTAAGAGATTTTGGAAAGCTAAATGATAACTATTGGTGAAACATTTCAAAACCCACAGAGAGATGATGGTATAAAAGCACAAAAAGCATAGCAGCACTGTTTCAGAAAAAGATACAGTTGGTGACTTAGATACAAGGGCCACTGCTGGTCTACTACTCTGTGTTACTGTTCTGCATGAGTAACGTTATGAAGAGTTTACTGTGTTCACCAATGTATCCCATACGAAGCAGTTTGAAAGACATGCCTTGTTCAGGTTCTGAACTCCTAACTTTGCAGGCAGTGAGGGCCTGTGTGCACTATTTCCAGTCCCACACTGGGTGACACAGATCAATAAAATGTATTTCTAAAAATCAGACACAATAGCACAACAGTCTAAGATTGAGCTGTAACTCACATGTTTATCACATACCCCATGGCTGGGGATTAAAGCCCTTAACAAATCAAACAGTGGACATACATATGACTGCAAAATTATTATAGGAAAAGGTTTTTTGTAAAACACTTTATTCTCCCATAACCACATGCATCATGTGCCAGAAATATGACATTGTTGCATGCATTCAAATATGCTGTGCCTTTGCCTCAGAATACAATGAGTACGGTACTCCTGGAGATGGTGTCTACACAATCTTGTACCCATGCAGTAGAGATTCAAGACTGAATACAGCAAAACAACTTAAGCTGAACTACACATTAAACTATATACAAGCGCAAAAGAAACTATTGACTTTGTCAGGCCTTCCCACCTTTACAAGAAACTTGTCTTTGGTAGCTAATCAAATGTTCAATCATTTTCTTCAAGATGAAAAATCAAAACAGTGAACATTCATGACACTTCTTCCTTTCTAAAATACACATTTGACACTCATCAAATCAAGTTTGAAAGAATTATTTTGACTTCTTCTGCTTGTAACGACACAAATGAGATCAAATACATCTGTAACCACTAAGATATTTCAAATGCATTCCAAGACACACAAAACCCAGTCCCAATATACTGACACAAAAAACATGTACAGCTACTGCAAAAAATGCTTAAATCTCACTCCAGTCTGTGAAATTACAGAAGAAATTGAACATAAGTTCACCTCTGTGCAGAGCTGTAAGATACTTGTAGGTCTTGAGATTTTAATTATTTGTGAATCACGGGCATATTACAGTGCAAGCATCCTTTGAAGTAACTATTGTTAACTTCATTGCAATACACAGAATATTCTATTTTCATTCTATGAAATACTTTATGCCTGGTATTACAGTACAGAAATACAAGATCCCTGGCTAAATGCCAGCTGTGCAATTACTTTCTGCCTATCTAAAATTCCAGTGTAATTGCATTTAGTGATGGTAATGGGCATGATCCATCCTAAATGGTTGCCTGCCTCTATTTCTGCTTTAGAAATACCCTCCTTATTTTAAAACCATAGGTATCTCACTTTATTTGAGAGAAAAAATTAAGAAATTTGCACATTCAACACCTTCATTTTTAAAGGTACAGAAACTAAGAAACAAAGCTCAGTGGGAAACATCGTACTTCTACTCATTGTATAAAATCACCTCAGCAACAACCCACATCAGCTGTTTGTCAGCAAAGCACAATGTAACCTTCCTTTTCCCAGCAAGGAATTTGGAAAATATTTTTCAACTGAAAACTGCAAGAAAAGTTCGGGCTGAAAGTAATTACCCTCTCCAAATTATGAAGGAGACTTCACTTCGTTACTTATTATACATGAAACTGGTCTCTGTTTCAAAGACACTACAGTTTAAAAATAAGATGAGAAGATAAAACAAGAATAAGATGATGGGCAAGCAAACGGGCAAAGATTAACTTTTTTCTGAAAGACTTTAAGGCTAGAGGAGACTTCAAGACCTTGAAAGGAAAAACTGGTCAAAACCTCAACATCAAGTTCAATATGAATAGTAAAAAAATTACTTGTACATTTAGGCTCATTAAATGAACTTTAAAAATATATTTTTTCTTTTTCTTTTTTTTTTTTTTTTGATATACTTATTAACCCATACAACATTTACCATAATTAAGAAAACTATACTGCCTCATGGGTTGATATACGCTTTTTCTTGCTGCGTTCCGCTGAACCTAGGCTTCAGTTTGTGGGCTGGAGATCTGAAATCCAGCCTTTCAGATGTCCTAATCTAACTTCAATTATGAAAAGAGAGCAAAGAGCACATAATTATTATGTAGTTACCATTAGGTTAAAAGTAGGACCTTAAATTTCAAGGTTTACAAATTTTCTTAGTTCAGCAGTGAAACTTCTTATTTTCAGTTCCACCTACATATTCCCATCCTTATCTTTCAGAATTTGAACTTACAAAAACATACAATTAGACAAAATGGCAACTGGAAGGGAAAAAACAAATCCTGGAAGATAGTAACTGGCATCCTACAAATAACAAGCTGGCTTGACAAAGAGCACTCATACTTTTCAGAAAAACAGCAGACATTCCTGTCTCAATCCTTACTCAGCACATACACTGTATTCTTCTGAGCTGTACAAAGCTGTCAGAACAATGTACACATGTATCCTGATAAACATCCATGTACAAAACCATTAATGCAATACCTTCACTGTAAGACTTCCAACATGCTTTTCCTCTATGAAAATGGATGGTGTCTTTTTTTCATCATACAGAATTATGTGAATGCAAAAGTTCTAGCAGCAAGCCATCATTTGTAATAAGACACTTCCTTCAATAGTGATGGCAGACACACAGTTATTCGTTTCTATTTTAAGAGCACAGGCACCTGAAAACTGTGCTGAAAAAGAGATACTGAATAACCTGTCCTGGCATGATTCTAATCTACGTAATCTCACAAATCATCATAAAGTAAAAAGAAAAAGCCTTACTCTCCAGGTTCAATCCTATGTACAAAATTAAAAATGAAAGGTTGTATTTATTAACGTTTACATAATATTATTTTATAGAAATCATCCTTGCTTTTAGTGACATTAAAGATCCTGTTTTCAAATGATATATAATAGATAAAAAAGTCTACAAAATGCTACCTAAACTTAAACTCTACTTCATTTACACATCTTAAGTACGAGAAGCCTCTTTGGGCCAACTTTTTTCCCCAAAGCAAAGATCTCATAAAAGGGACTTATGACAACAACCTGTCTCTTTTCTTCATCAGAAGACTCTTTTGTTCATATTATAATTTTATTTCATTCTGAATATAACCAACTTTTTAAAAAGTTATTTCTGATACACTTAAGACACTATCACACATACAACTATCGGCACTGGCTCTTTTAAACTACTTATAAAGTTGGATGATCACTGTCCTAAAACATCAAGGCTCTAAGAACATGAAAAAAAACAAAAAACCCACCAAAAAAGTGTTTCCATAAGAATTCCATATTTTTAGCTTGTTCTTCCCACAGAGTAATACATATCCTTGGTATTAATTGTCTTAAATTCCCATCACTGTTAAAGCACAAAATATAAAGTTAATCTGCTGACATTTCATTTATTAGTTCCTTCACATCCTACTGAGGTTAAATTTTCACTAACATCATTCCTATCTTTAAATAAATTGTGCTATCATATCTTGCAAATATTTTTTTTTGTTTTAATAAGTTACTTTAACAATTATCTCAATTACTTAAAATAGAGAATTTTAAGAAACAAAGAAATACTGCTATTCTTTGGGAAAAAAAATTCAATCTCTACACTACTAAGCCTGTTCTTTATAAAATTAAGCTTCAAGTTAGTTAGCTCCTTTTAGCTCTGTGGTTCACAGCATCTTCCTGTGATACCACAAACAAAACGTTTCTGGAATCTGTTCTTTCCATATTCAGAATTCCTTGTATATTTCAAACAAAAAGAAAGAAAGGCTGAAATGAGGGTAGAACTGAAATGTCTTACACAATCTTACTGACAACTTCCTGCACACCTATTGAAACAGTAGTTACAGTTTCAGTTTCCTCCATCCCTTGATTTCCCTGTTAATCATCTACATCTGCAACTTTAATCCCTGCTGAACATTCCCTTAACTATTCAACTCATCTATCACAATAGTAACATATTTTTCAATGTAAGCAGTATAATGAGATCTTTTAATGAAAAAACCTGACACTCTTTCACTTTAAGATGGGGCCCCAGCTTTTTATTTCCCTTTTTAATTGGGAATGAGCATATAAGCATCTCTCTATGTCAATTTTCAGGTTTTGAACACTAAGATGGGAAAGAAGTGAAAGCATAAAAATGCTGTCTTTTCCTCCTGCAGTATTAACCAAAATCCTGCCAGTGGAAGAGGACCATCGACTGAAATAATCAATATAAACCAAAAGATGTGGATCCTTAGGTTTATTTGTTTGTTTGGTTGATTTGTTTGCTTGCCTGTTTTGTTTTCATTTAAACTACTGATTACCACTGAAAAGGGCAAACAAGCAGTTTCATTGCTTCAAGTGGCAAGTTTTCTTGAAACTTTACCATTACTGATATTCTGGCATCTGCTGCATTTTGCTTTCAAAAATTTTGTCTACTTAGTGGATCTCTTTACTCGGAGTTGCTCATATAGCAATAAACTATTTACTTTCAGCTCCTTGTTCGTGTGCTATTTATACTCATTCTACAAAATACTTCCCTACATCTGTAGACATCTGGCACTCATAATTTATATACAATAATTAGTAACTCAAGAATTTGACTTTTAGAGGAATTCATCAGCTAGCACTTTACATCCTGTGCTCTACATTACAGCTAAAGGCCTCCAAGACAGCCACACCACTCTCAGAAACTTCCCTCCAATAACTCTGACATTCATTCTACATCATTTCAAGATCTGCTGATGAGAATAAAGAATGCATTGCAAAGCCCCATTGGCCTCCACTTTTATTTTTGAAGACTAGCAAATCTTCCACAAAATACCCAGAGTCCAAGGCAATCCCTCCCACATCCGAATCAAGCCACAGAAAGTCTATGAATTACCAGATTTGTCAGTACTAGAATGAAAAATATTTTTCCCTCAAAAATCACAGAGTATTCTATACAGAAGAAGAAATCTCTACATCCCTCAAAAAATAACACTTCACTGTAATGCTGACAGCTTTCCACAACAGATCATGCCTTGCATTCCTTGCCTCTAGGAACCAAGTACATGTTTAAAAAAACCCCAATGTTTGGGATCAGTTCTTGGGTGCTTTTTAGGCTGGCAGTGCATCAGGAAGGAACATGACCTCCTCCACTCTGTGGCAGGTTAAGCAGTCTGATTGAACATTGCTGCTAATTAAGAGCTCTTGTTGTTTGGCAGGACCACCAGAGTACCTTCTGCACTTGTTCATGACAACAGCACCTCTTTCAGAAATTAACTCTTGATGAGTGCAGACAGGGGGCCCAGCTGGTTCTCCCAAATCCTCCAACTATATAAATGAAGCGTAATAAGAACACTGGTGACTAGCAAGGGAAGAAAGGCTATTCGTGACCTCTTTTTAAAAAACAGAGTATACTTTTACATTGACTTAATTTTCTACATTGGGGGTAGATAATGCAGCTGGGAACTGTGTGAACATAACTAAAAATCACAGGAGGTGATAGTGAATAATTTTGTGAGAAATATTTTATTAGGCAAGCTAAAATACAATTTTGTTCACAGAGCTTTCAAAACATAAATAATATTCAGTAATCAGGCTACAGAAAGAAAGTTTCTCAACAAAAGCTAAAGAAGAAAAAGAATAAGGTTTTGTGAAAAAAATATCCATGTTATTAAAACTGATTTGGTATTTAATTTCTAAATCTTTAGGATGCATTCAGAAGTGCAGCTTTGTAATATTCAAAAGGGATGTTCCACATGCATAAATAGTACAGGTTATCCTAAAAAACACATACAGGGCTACGTTATCCATAAAATAGAACCCACTCCAATTCAGTGTTAATACTGCAGTATACAGAGTCAACTGTCAATTTACTGGCATCTCTGCTGACATTTCTGCAGGTTAGCACGATTTAGCCCATCTGAAGAGATGCTCCCTGAAGACTTGGCATGAAACACACTAGAAGAGCAATAGCAGGAAGCTTGCCACTGTCTTTGCTATACTTACTCTACATGGGATTTGAGACTTCAGGACAACTTGCCTAATACTACATGCAAACAAATTTTGTTAGGTGAAGGCTACAGATTGACTTCCATAAAAAACAAGAATGGATACCAAACTGATAATTAAGAAGTAGAAGTACTGTCTATTGATACATTAAGATCCCATGGACACAGAACAGTGATTTTTTTGTTCCTTTGGGTTTTTTCAGAATCTGATCTTTGTGCAAAAAGATCCTCTGCATCTGTCAGTCTTAATTTAGTCATTTAGAGCTGAAGCTTATGGAGATGTAAGAATAATTATTACTATTTTAAAATATTTAGATCACTATGGCCTATTATATTAAGCAGCAATTAGAAATAATTCCATACAGAAATAATTACATATGCAAAGTGCTTGACTACACCCTTCTGTGCTAGACACTAGTTACCAGATATAAGAAAAGAATGTGAAAATCTATGATGATTAGAAACAATCATTTCCGTCAGCTAAAAAAGTGGATTTTAAAACAAATCAGTCATTCTATTTCTCTTCTCTCACCCCATCCCTTTGGTTCCACCTAGTATGAAGCCTTAATTTCAAGGTAGCTGATGTCAGAAAATCTGAGGAGGTGCTACATATTTGTTCACTTAAAAAAACAGAATTGGGAATGTAATAAGAACAGTAATCAAATGTTTTCATAAAGCACCAAAAGAAAGACATCTTTCCATGTGTTTCTCTGGTGTGAAAAATACCACCAGAGACATGTAGGAAGACACATACGCACAAGATGTAAACTGCAAGTTTGCTGTGACTGGAAAGTTTTTAATATACTTGCTTAATTATTATTTGGGTTTCAATTCTTCTGAGATGATTTCTAGTTCAAAAAAATTACCAAACATTCAACCTAAACTAATATAAAGGATGCTTCCCTCAGTGGTCAGCATACTCAAGGAGAATTCTGATTAATCACAATATTTTAGTAGTTGTAGAATGCTACTGTAAACCTCAAACTGTGGTGGTATGTGTGTATTTTTTAAGGTGCCTCAGCCTCTGAAACCCTGAAAATACATACTTCAGTTTAAAAATCAAAACACCAGCAATAATGTATCCATAAGTTATTTGGAAAAACATGATCCAGAAGTCCAAATAAGTACCCTCATAGCTATTTTTGCTTAATCTGAGTGTCAGTGAGTGTACAGAATTAGTACCAACATAATTTCTTTTCCTTATGTGTTGGTAAAAACCAGGAGAGAACGGACCCTCTTTTCCCTATTGCATAGTTTTAACAGTCTCCTTACAGCTGTTTCAACATTTTTCCTCTATGTGAAATCGAGCATCGTCAAACCACAGGAGGAGGTCTGGAGGGCAAAGAGCAAGTAGCTAAGAATCAGTAGGATCAGAAAACAGAAACATGAGCCATTGTTACTAACTGCATCTATGGCAGAGGTGTACAGAAGCACAGTAGATTTTCACTGACCATTTTCACCTGTTAAATACAGCACTAAGAATGGAAGCAGCCTATGATGCCCATCTTTCAGTTCAAGCTTTTCCACAGGATTAGGTAATTGCTCTCCCTCACAATTTCTATCTCAAATTCTAATGGGCAATGTTTGATGGCAGCAATAGAAGATATGGAAGATTTTTACTTTAGTTTCTCAATAAACCTCTTTTGCTTATAGGAAGGATTGTAATTAATATTAAAGGCCTGAGTAACTGTAGAGTATTGCATACAGAATCACCTTTTAACAAGTAACTTCCATTCATACCCTTTACACTTTTTTACCACAGCTTTAGGAAACATTTCCTATTCATTATGACTCCTGTTCTGTCAAACAATCTCTCCACCTTTTCTGGATAAGGGCAAAGGGGGAAAGAAAAGCTGGATACTGAATCTCAGACCTTCAGTAAGGAGCATAATTATGTGTTGTAGCAGGCATCAGATTTCCTCAAACAAGCCCTTTTTCCAAAATCACCAATTGGTAAGTGCTCAAAGGCAACACAGCCTCAATTAAAGGTATCTTTAAGCCATCTGTTAGTTTTGGGAAGAAGGCAATTCAAGTCTCCCCACACAACCAGTAATTCTTTATGCGATGGGAAACATCTGTATCCAGGCTAAAAGAAGGCATATTCCACAAGCTGGAACTGTTAAAAAAAGAGAACAGACTTAAACCAGGATTTTTGAACAAATATAAGAGGCAGGTAATTGTGAGAGGAAAATTTCAGAACCTGGCTACAGTGGCAGACATTGAAAGTACAGCCCAGGGCTGGAGGAGAGGATTGAGAAATGCCTCTTATTCCAAAAAGCATAAAAGATATCTAAAAAGATAAAACTATGGCACTCCATATGATGTTCTAAAATATGTTAAAACATTGTGCTGTACATGACACATGCACTACTTTACACAGTCAAAATGCTATGCAAAGTAATAACTACAGCCTCAGTTAGTTCATCAGTGGATTTCTACCAGAATTCGCAGCACACAAAAGAAATAGCTCCTCAGAGCAAGTAGGCAAATTTAACATGTGTAACTGCATATATACTTTCAAAATTATTTTTCTAAAATTAATGCCTTTTTAAAAAAAAAAATGGATAATCTATTGGGGGAAAAAAAAATGAACTCTGAGGCAAAATTTTCATACTAACTCTTGTTGCACAGTGGCAACACCATAGTTAAAGGATCAGGTTCTGCTCTGACTGCTCAGGTTCATTTCTTCTTAAACTTTAATTTCTTCCCACATCAGAAAGACCTCCTTCAGGCAGCATTTTATCTTAAACTTTCATGTAAACATCCACCAAGAGCTATGCTAAACTGTGCTACACACTGCAGAATGATTCTTTCAAACCTGGCCATAATACCTGGTGAGTCAATAATGGAAGAAAGACAATGCTATGTTAGAGCAAAGATTCAGTTAAGTTAGCATCCAACCACAATAATGACCCAAAGCACGGCCAGGGTAGAATAACTGATGGGAGCAAGCACAAAGCCATACCTTTCCAGGACAGTCTTCCTGCTTTTAACAACTTGCAGCTCAGAGGCTTCCTGAGTCAGAGACAGTATTTTTACACATAAATGGGTTCCTTTTCTATGAATGTGTCTGTGCAGCAATTTTATTTGCATTTAAGCAATTACTTTTACTTCTTTCTTCATCAGAAAAGGTATACTTTGTACACACACATTGATCATTACATATCTTCAATCTCTCATTTGAAGCTGGTTTCTTTCACACACTGAGAGTCCACTTCTCTTAAGTTACACTCCTACGTTCTCTCGAACAGAGGAAGTGACTGAATCTTGGAAAAGATACCTATCAACAGTAGAATCATAGAATGGTTAAGGCTGGAAAGGACCTTCAGGTCATCTAGTTCCAACCACCCTGCCATGGACAGGGATGCCCAAGGTTCTGTCCAACCTGGCCTTGAACACTGCCAGCCCTTGTTGGTAATCACAGTACAGAATAATCTCAGAAGACCTGTGGTGGTGTACAAATCCTACTTTATGAATAAGCATTATTTCTTATGATAGATGGCCATTACTATAAATAGTGAATTCTTTTATTCAATTATGTATACCTAAGAAGACTTTAAGCTGCAAAAGAAAAAGAGAGTTAAAGATGGAGTGAATTAAGAGTTGAGAGAAAGCTGCTCAACAGTCAACACAAGAGCTACTTAGTACCCTTAATTTGCAGAGTGCTAGTAGCCATCACTGAGAAACAGGAGGGACACAGGCTCAAGGGTGACAACACTAAGTCACTTATTTTCATAGTACATGTAGGTCCCTGAAGATGTCATCATGGTCACCATGTATCCAATCATCCTGTGTAATCTTCCTGCAGTTTGAACCCACCCAATCTAGTTACTGAATTGTCTTCTGAGGATTCCCAAGTTTGTTTTCATCTCACTCCAATCATGAGTATTCAAGACTGCACATAATGCTCAGGAACATTTTCACTAGACAGGCACAGACAAGGGAATATGACAAATTGGCTAAGATTTAATTACTTGTATTTCACAGTTTACTCCCCAAAAAAATAAGAGATCTGGATCTCCAAATTGTCCTGTCAAGATCTACTCACAGCAATGATAATTCGTTTCTTCTTCAACAAAATTATTCAACTCCAGATTTCCTTGTTATGACAACTCTTCCCTTGGCATAATACAAAACAAATAGTTATACTAGGTTGAAAAGCTCCATGGTTTTCATGACATCTTCTGAAAGCTAGTCCAGACCAGTATTTTCTATTTAGAGTATTCTTTACTTTTTTCTCAAATTAATCCACAAGTGTATTTTCTAAAACAAAATACTGAATGAAGATTCACACTACTGACTTCAGTGTTAGTCAACATTACTGAAATTTCCTGTAAATACAAACGAATATTTTAAATCAAAGCATTCTGTTGTGGGTTTTGGCTTGTCACCCTCAATTTTTATTCTTTATTTAATGCCATTGAGCACTATATGAGTACCAAAGAAGGAAGAAAATATCCAAATTCAGAAAAATGTCATAGAATCATAGAATAGTGAGGGTTGGAAAGGACCTTAAGATCATCTAGTTCCAACACCCCTGCCATAAGCAGGGACACCTCACACTAAACTATGTCACCCAAGGCTCTGTCCAGCCTGGCCTTGAACACTGCCAGGGATGGAGCATACACAATCTCCCTGGGCAACCCATTCCAGCATCTCACCACCCTTACAGTAAAGAATTTCTTCCTTATATCCAATCTAAACTTCCCCTGCTTAAGTTTTAAGCCATTACACCTTGTCCTGTCACTACTGTCCCTAATGAAGAGTTCATCCCCAGCACCCTTATAGGCTCCCTTCAGGTGCTGGAAGGCTGCTATGAGGTCTCCACACAGCCTTCTCTTCTCCAGTCTGAACAGTCCCAACTTTCTCAGCCTGTCTTCATATGGGAGGTGCTCCAGCCCCCTGATCATCCTCGTGGCCCTCCTCTGGACTTGTTCCAACAGGTCCACGTTTCTCTTTGTTTTTTTAAAGTTTGCTTTTGGCTTACACAAAGAGATGAAGATTCAATATTAGTAGAGTCCAAAACCAAAAAAGGGAGTCCCCAAAACTTTTAAAAAATGAGAAGACATACTATGTAACTTTATAATTGATTCTATATATTACCATGCACCAGCAGTCTTCTTATCAGAAATGATCTAACCACCCAGCCACCCCTGCTCTGTATTTGTGCAGGTGTATACAAATGTCAGCTCCAGGAAGATGTGTTGAATGAATTTAGAACACTAAGTAGCATCCCAGGGATGGCCAAGAACTACTTTGTGTGTATTCACAAGTTGTATTCAACTGTAAACCTCTTATATTGAGTTTCACAGCCCAAATCCTATAGCTTCTACTGATGTGAGGTACAGCTCAAAACAATTTCTTAAAATATAAATTTCTCCTTTCTCCAAATAAAGGGTCCAAGATCAAGGCATGGATATGTCAGAAACTGAATTTATCTTCCTGCTTGCAGCCGAGGATTTATTTTTGCACTCAAATGGAATACTCCAGTTAAAAAAAGGTATTTGAAAGTTTTCTCATCTATACTGCCAGCCTCCTGGTAAGAGTCTGCTACTGAAATACATTGACAGCAAAAATAAATTTTGTCATATTAATATTTATTTTGTTGTATTTTCTAAAGTTTGGAGTTGTAAAGACAAAAGTTTTTATTCCCCACTATAAATACTTCACCTGAGGTTTGGCCTTACCTATCTTGATGTAAAAATAAGAAGAAATGATGATCTGAAATGATTTTAGACCTGAACTTATTTTGCTCTTTATATTAAGCTATTATTGGATTAAACATCTGACACTTTAAGACTAAATATGATCAGGTAAATATGGAGACTATATTAATTCTTGACAGCCCCCAAACCTGCATTCAAATTATATTACACATAGTTGGAATCATAAAAGTTCCGCATAGAGCAAGTTTTCTGAAAGGAAACCATCAAACAACAGACCTTTCTTGGATAAAGGAAGCATTGGTACAGCTCACAGATCATGAAAGAAAAATAAAGTGTCAGCTTATGCTGAAGCTAGAAAAGGCCCACAGATCCAGTGCCAAATTTAACCCATGCTGTGTGTATCATTGTACAATGATATTCACAATGGCTAAACTGATTTGGCATAGCTGGTGGGGAGGGTTACAAGGACCTTTAATCATCTCTGACCTTAAGAAAAAGAGGTCCGTGGATGAAGCTCTATTTATTGTAACAGAAAAAAAATAAGAGTAAAAAAAAAGAAGACAAAAATGGAGCTCATCTGAACTCCATAAAAGACTTCACTACTTTTTCAGGGAGAAATGCAGTCAGATTTGGGTATTTATAGGCTTATGGGGACAAATTTTACCTAAAAGAGTTTGAACTCTTGCAAAGCAAATGTGAATCAAATTTTTTTTTCTTGTAAACTATTTGTATGTACATTGTACTCATGAATATTAAAGTAGAAAAGGTGAAAATACAAACTTAAAAAATGTTTAACTTCCTGGTATTTTTAATTTTGGTGATTTAATGAATCTACACATCAAAAGTGAATTATAACTAATAACTTTCTTTTGCATTTTAATATAAAATAGACAGTAGTTACTTTTAAGCTAATTCACACTGTAAAGAACAATATGGTTTTGTGCTTCACTTGGAATTCATACAAATATCTATGCTGTTAAATACCAAAAGCAATTACAACCCCATCAGAGTCATTTACTTTCAAATGAAAGGAATCATCTCAGCAAGTTGCAGCTGCAACTCAGTTACACTTTCTCAATATTTGTAGCACTTTCTTTTATTAGATATCCTTATACTGCTCTTGCTACAATACTTTACCCTTCAAGCCCCCTGCACTCTTCCAGAGCTCTAAATAAAACATTCTATTTATCCATAATGGTCCAAAATCAGCACAGCCACCAGTGAAGGGCTTTTTCCATATGTATTTATCTCCACCTTTAGCACCTCTGAAAATTTGACAAATATGCAGTCAAACAAGAGGAAAATGAAAACCAAGGTATCAAATTATCTTATACTGTGTGTGTGTGATTGCTCTCACTGTGCAGTTACATTGATGGTTAAAAGAAGACAGGAATTTTTTGCTATATGCAGGTTTTCAAAGTATAGTTGTGCCATTTGGAAGCTGCAATTGGTTAATGAAGCTACATTTAATTAGCTCAACTTCCTTGTAGATCCCATCAAATGCCACTATTTGATGTATTCTGTAAGATGACCAAGTCTCCTACAGCTGGCAAAGTGTAACAATGAAAAGGCATCTATACTTATTTCTGGGAACTGAAATGAGCTGTTTTAAGTGGAGCTTTTCTTCCATTTTCTGTGGCTGCACTGCTCTGACCTTCCCAAAATCAATCCTTTGCGGATTAACATGTAAAGCAGTGTCGAATTAATTTCAGAAAGCGAATATGAGATCAGCCTGGGATCATACAAAACATCTAACTCCTAAATACACTAATGCTTCTAGCCGCTCAATGAGAAGCTGTCAATAAAAAGAGGGAGGGGGTAGTTAGAAGGATTTGAAGCGTGGAGCAATCTATCAGGCTAGTTAGAGCTTTGCCTACTTCTGTGGCATGGCTAATGCATTCCTCTAGAAGTTAATCCTATTTCTAAAGACCCTCCCGTGAGGAGCACATAGGCCGTGCCGAATGAGAACTAAAATGCATTAAAATTCTCAACAACGTCACCAAAAGGCACACTAGTAGATTCTGAGAGTTGACAATAAGATGGTTCATTAAAAGTGCAAGGTCTTAAAGAACCGACTTTTGTTACAATATGCCAGATAGAAAACATTCAACGCCCCTCTTCTGATGCACCTGCAAACAGCACCATCTCCTAAAAACTGTTAAAAATTTCAGATTAAGAAAAATAAACATATATTAATACTACCATTGTACATAGAAATTTTCCGTTTCCATGACCTTGCAAATCCATGGCAAAAGAAGACAGTGATGCCTCCTTTAAGCAATTCTTTACATACAAAACTTATTTAGTATACACCATAAGCAATTACAGCATATGAAAATATGTTTAGGTTTGTTTGTTTTCTTCAGAAAGAAATAGAATTAAATTATCAAGCTACTACCTGAGAAAGTGGCACTTCTTACACACCAATGTTGAGTTTTATAAATGCCAATAGCATTGCCAAATACACATTCAGTCTGTACACAACTATACAGACAATTTTCGTATTTTTAAACTGAATATTGTACCTAAGCAATTTAAGCACCTACAAGCGATAAAACAAGGAAACCTCTGAAGAGGCTCAGTATCATCTGATTATCTTCTGCTCTGTGAGCAGCAACGTCAAAAGCCTGAAAGTTCTAAACCAGAATCCTTATTCATCAGTAAAGACAGAGAATAAAAAATGGAAACCAAGAGAAAATACACTTAGCTCATATTTCAAGGCAAATTTTCTTAGTAATTATGAGAGGGTAGTGGAACTATATTATCTGAATTTAGATTCTGTTACTTTTTATGAAACAAAATTATCCATTTCCACATGAAAAAGATACCAAAAGGCAATACAAACTTGTTTACCACTACTGTCTTGAGGCTGAAGTATAACTGAGAGAATCAAAAAGCAAAATTTTTGCCTCATGTATACATAGAATCTTTTGGTGTTTCCAGCACCAAAACTATAAAATAGAAAATATACTAGAAGTAAAATATAATAGAAGTAGGTTAAGAAGTGTGCAGCAATGTCACCAAAACTGGATTAACAGGTATCTTGACAAAAAGCACACATTTTAGAAAAAAAAAAAAAA
>NDXB01018757.1:59367-89111 GCA_002631895.1 Agapornis roseicollis | reverse complement strand
GTTAAAAACGTAACAAAAATAAAATAAAAATATATCTAAAAAAAAAGAATATAATTAAAAAAAAAAAAAAAAAAAAGCAAAATATTTTAGAAAACTGCATTGAAAACATGCATTTTGTATTATCCATTGCTTCTCAAGGTTTAGAAAGTAAAACACATGCTCGTCACTCCTAATTTAAGACTACATAGCTCATAAAATTTATCCCTAAGAGTGAACTATACTTCACAGAATATTTCTTGATTGTCAAATTCCAGAATAAATCTTATGGTAAGAAAAGGCCCGTTTCATTTGTAGCCTGATAAAATCTGATATACGATAAATATAGAAAAAACAACAGAAGTGAGTGTCCTTGCCACCAGCTCATTTGTGATCCTCTCATCATAAATATATGTTGTCTAGCATGGTGATTAAAATGTGCTAAGATTTTGCTAGCACAACCGATCAAGAGTTCAACTGCCTCCAATTCAGAAAAGGAATGGAATTTAGTTTTTTAGGCCAAAAGACTCTGGCAAAAAGAATTTATGACTGTTTGAGATCATACTTCATCTAGCTGTTTTTTAGTCAACACTATTCGTTAAAATGCCTTGCCGACATCTACGTATAAACAAACTTAGGATGTAACATGAAAGACAAGCGAGCAATTCAGCAATGGGCAATTCTTACTCTAAGCAGGGGGAAGGGATTTGTACCACCACATTTTGCTAAGCTGTCACACAACTAACATTCAGTTGGGTCTGCTTTTGTGATATAATCCTGCAATCAGCACACAAGCACCATCTTGAAGATACTTTAAGAGAAGATGGAAAATCCAAAGTAATATTTTCCGCTATTTCTGACTACCACAAACTGACCTACTTAAAGATGAAAAAAAATAAAATAGTTTCAAGGCATTTTTTTCCCCCTCAACCAAAATGATGTCCAGTTAGTCTTGCACAAAGGGAACTGAAGGGCTAGTGGAATATTGCAACGTAGACATTAAAATGTTTCACACTCTAAAATCACAGGAAATGAACAAAACACATAGTTTCCATAGTACAATGGGCTGGCCTAAGTTCACCTAAGCTTAATGGGATAAAGCCTTTGCTCACAAAAATAACTGTATCATGAGAAACAGCTACAAAAAAGGCCATTAGGAGCAATTAAGTGAAAAATAAAAACTAAATTAAAAGTTAATGTAGTACTCAGTGTTGCAATTAAAAAGTGAGGACTGCCTTTTCACTGAAAATCCTATAGCTGAATAGCTCTTAACACACACTTCTATCCAGAAAATAAGGTAATGTTTTTTTCATATTATTCAGAGAAACAGAACTTTAAAAAGTTATAAAAGTGACATAATGCTGGCAATTCTTAACAATTCTATTGCAGAACCATAAAGACAATTCAGTGAAGGCAACCTAAACAACATAATGTTAATTCCACTTCAGCTCACCACTTTCTTCTGTTCCATAGTTATTTTTGTGGCAGTACTTATTTTCATGTAGGTTTATAAATCCTTATATAGAAACTTAATGTGTCTCAGCCTTCCAGAATTTCCAAGATTCCATCCTTAATATTTCGTCAGAAGATTTCCAAAAGGATATTATTGATCAAAAGTAGATGGACGCAGTAAATATAACTAATTTGTACAGCATAGCACACATGCATTGGTTTTACTTAAAATACTACTGAAAAAGGAAGTTGGTAAAAATTTAGCTCTGCAAAACCTTTTATATCATTTTCTTTTCATAGAAGATACAAAGCTTGAAGCTAACACTTTATGAGATGTGAATACATTTGTGAAAGAATTTTTCTTCAGGACAACACTGAAACCACACATTATAACTCCTAGTGCAAAATAAAGCTTAAGTGAGAAGATCATAACTGAAGATTAGGAGCTTTTATTCTCCAGTTTGAAATAAAGAGAAAGAAAAGGGAACAGAAAATACACCTTCTAATAAAATACTGCTCATTCTGAACTTGATTTTTTAAGGGAGAGGTAAAAAAGTAGAAAGGGGAACAGAACTGTGAATCATACACACTAGTAAGATAGGAGTTACATCACAAACTTATCTCAAGTCTGATGTTACACCAAAACTGTGCCATGTTCTTGGAAAGTCAGCTCATGGGAATGCCTTATTTTGTCATAAGCTAAAAGACACACACAACACGTAAAAATGTTCCTGTAGTTACAGAATACAGTTGTGCTGCTGAGAAGTCAGTGATTTTGTACAACTAGACTGAAAATCAGATTTTGAAGGGAGTTACTGCTGCTGAGAACCTGACAGTGCTGCTTCCAGTTGCTAAACTGCCAATATATTTTTATGTCTTAACTGTTAAATTAGGGAGTAAAATTAAATTCCCATTAGGAATGAAGAGGTTATCCTATCGTTGTGTAAGTAAAAAGTGTATTGACCAACAATATATAGTGGATCTAGAAGGTACTGCCCACAATAGTCTAACATGGAAGAAGTAATGTATATACAAGTCTGACCTTTTATAGCAAACATTTTTGAGGTAATGTTATTGTCAAACAGATATAGACATAGATAGAGAAATCCAACACAGTTTCTTTTTTCCACATTTCTAATATTTCAGGAAAATTTAAGTCTGCATTTTAAAAGTATGTAGAAAATGGTGATATAATTTTCAAGACTTCTTTTTGCACTGCTTGCCATTTTGCACTTACTTTCCCATACTAGAATATCAATTATTATCAGGTTATGAACATAAGCCTATTACAGGAAATAAACTACTGCTAGCACTGAAAAGAAGAGGGTCATCAATACCAGAAATGGTAAGTTATTGAACTGCATCTGGTAAAAGCACACTTACAATTACAAAAGATATCAGATGGGACCATATCAAGGCCCTTTTTTTCTGCCATACTTAGCACAAATGTTACTGATTTTTGCTGCATTTTCATAGCTGCATATCATTTTCACATGTACACCCGAAAGCTCTCCAAAGGGCAGAATATCCAGTCCAGACTCTCAATACCTTCCTCTAGGGCTCTTCCATAACCAGCCCTGAAAATCTCCCCAAACCAGGAGAAACCAGGAATCTTAGTGCTTATTCCTTAGATGGCACTAAGCAATGGACTGCTTCTTCCCAAAGATACCCTTACTGCTGTAGTACTCTGATATTTAACAGAAAGGCAAATTCTATGCAAAACATTCAGCATTACACAGCTGCCAACACATGAAGCCATTTTTACATTCACACTGTGTCAAAAGACACTTTACTGCTCAAACTGCCCAGTTATGAGCCAGAATGACCCTAACACAGCACAGATGTGTAAAATACACATAGGTATATTCATGTGTCTAAGTGTATGACTTTTACAAGATACCAACCACCTAAGCCATTCACATGCCTAAAAAAAAATGTACATGCTTAAGCATTTCAGTGTACAAGAACAGCTACAAGTATGTTTTTATTATAATATAACCAAGTGAATTTCATAATGCTTTCTATTTAGTGTTCTTCAACTCAAATCTAATATCAAAATACTAATGTCTAAATGCTCATTTTAAGGTCTACCGCAAACACAGCATGCGAGGACCTGCTCAGGCTTTTATTCCAAGGAATTTCGAGACAGACAGATGTTCAACAAGATCCAGAAAATGCTGCTTGATGGATTGAAAAGCATTTCTCTAAGTGGATTAAAAGACTGCAAGAGTCAAGATGTTTCTATTTGTGCTCCACACAGTTATGCTCTTTAAAGAAACTGTGTTAAAACTGTTACCATGGCGTCTATATTCTAAGGTTACATGTTGACAAGTATGTCATTAAAAAAACAGCAGACACTTCAGTAATAATCTGCTCCTGATCACCAAAGCCAAGCTTGTTTCAGTGAGGTTGTTCCTTCCATGTGTTTAGCACATTCAATTCTTATCTACTTAAAAGAACAATCATAAAAGGCTTTTTTCCATGTGATAGCATAAACCATATTAAAATCAGATTTTTACTGCCTGGCCATGCTGCTTTTAGCAATTGAGCGCCAACAAGCAGTTTTATCTTGCAATATGTAGCAAATACATCAACAGCCTGACACTTTCACTGACTTAAATCCATCCTTCGACTCTAGCTCTTACAACAGAGCAAAAAATCTGTTTGCTTTAGCACCCAATACAGTAAAATAAGAATTCTTCCAAGGGGTTGACATGAGTCTACCTCTGCAAAGGCTTCACCAGCTCAAGCCTACTCTGCATGCACCTCACAGTCCTTCTGTCCAAGCTGCACGTGCAGACCCATTGCTCTTTTGTTTTATGCTGAAGATTACAACAGATCAAAGGACAACTAAGAGCTGGGCAAAGTCTCAGTCCGTAGAGCACGGCACATGCCAAAAGATGAGCCTGTAAGTGAACTAGAGCCCAATGAGGGCTTCTCCTTGACTACAAAAGCCCAGCATGTGTGCATTTCAAGTTAGCATGCTGACAAGGAATGTTGTTCCCTTTCTTGACTTAACAGGCATTCAATTCACCTGCTAAACTATGGGAAAATGGAAGAGAACCTTGCTTTTACTAAAATGCTTGCTTTCCGTTAGCTAACTTAATTTATGGTTGAGTTTTTAGCAATAACAATACCAATGATGACGGTGGACTTCATGCTTCATCTGCTAGAGAGATTTTCTGTTTAACACATTAAAAGTGGGTAAAGAAAGAATTTATATTATTCTATTTAATTCTGAAAAAAATACTGTGTTTCACTTACGGGAATTAATGCCTTATGCAATAAACAGAAGTATGCAATAAGTGGCATATGTAGGATCTATTAAGCTAACTGCCTCACTGTACCATCTAAATAACCCTCTTTTAGAGTTTCAGATTTAAAAGTTTATGTATAAATGATTTTTAAAAAACTTTATTTATTAAAAAAAAAAAAAAAGAGAGATTAAAATAGACTGTGGATTAAATAGCATGTGCTGCTACTGAGGATTTAGTTATGATGCTGGTCTGACTTTTGATCCCCTGAAAGTTCATTTTCCCACCCTCAGAAAAATTACTGGTAGTATGAGATAGTGTCACTAGATTAATTGTCCATTAAAGCAGGAACCTGTTTGAAGTTTCTGCACAACCTATTTCTAGCTTATGTGAGCAAGTAAGCTTAAAGGCCTTTCTAGCTTACCCCCTCTCTCCCTTTCTGTGCTGCTACCATGTTTTGCTGTGCTGAGAATTTGCTGCCTGTCTGCATGATCCAGCAGGTCAGGTGGATCTAAGCTGCATGGATGCTACCATTTTATTCCCACCTCCTTGCAGCATCATTCTAGAATAGAAAAACTGCCCAAAGAAGATCAGCCAACCATGGAGTCTGGGCTTAGCAAACCTTTAGTCTGGGGCAGGTACAGGTGAGGATCTGTGAAAACAGCACACTAAGGTCTTTCCTCACCGTTATTTGCAACCCACTCTCCAAACAGATCAAGAAACTGGTGTCTCCCACCAACTGGATGAAACCAGTAACTTTGTGCTGGAACCTGACTGTAAGAGGTCCTACAAGTCACCATTAAGCCTGCTGTTTACACTGTATGTCAGCCTTCTTTCTTATCTGCTGTTCTAGTTAAGTAAGAGCAAGACAGTGCACAAGTAGAGATATAAAATCTACAGTAATTTTGTCTTATTTTTACATTTAGTACCATCAGACATAGCTAGCAATTCACATTAGAATATTACAGAATTGTAGCAATGGTTTACAGTAATCAGGATAATACTGATCTCCTTGATTAAAATCAGAACAAATTCCCAGTTCTAAATATTAAATGTTGTATTACTTTTCCTATCTATCTGTATAAAATGTAATACATTGCATCCTAATATACATCTACAACTCTTATGTCAAAGATAAATTCTTTAGCTAAGAGCAACATTTTCCAATTATATGCAGAAAATTAATTGTTTGGGTTTTGTCCTTTTCTTCCCATAAATGCCTTAATGGATAAGAAAATATTTTCCTTCACCCCAAAAAAATTTAAATGAGCAGGGATTATACCAACAAACATCAATATTAATTC
Source organism: Agapornis roseicollis (assembly GCA_002631895.1). Taxonomy (NCBI): domain Eukaryota; kingdom Metazoa; phylum Chordata; class Aves; order Psittaciformes; family Psittacidae; genus Agapornis; species Agapornis roseicollis. The sequence goes on along the minus strand of NDXB01018757.1, from coordinate 83,125 downwards.
AAAAATGGATTAATAATTAAAGATTTGAAGTACATTAGCATTGATCTTCTGCATGAAATAGTTGTGATCAATAAGCTAATCTGTAAATTTGATTGAGTAAATCTTGTTTACTAAAGTATTCTATAAGCATAATTTACAAATATAAGATAAAAATCTTGCTCTTACTGAAAAAAAAATTAAACTATCATATCTGTGTTTAGACAGGAATGAAAAGACAGGATTTTCACATTCAAGAACATACTCTTACAGAAACACAGAAACTTCACTGGCACACAGTTGGCAATATACAAATCAAGAAATGTCCTCTTAGCACTAAGGAAATGGGACTGACACACAGTGAGCTTGGCCAGTGAAATGAGAAATATATAACAAGGTAATAACCTCTTCATTTGTTTTGTTGGTTTCGTTTGGTTTGTTTTGTTTTTCCCAAAAGCTTGCGCATATACAAAGTTGTACTGCTTTACAGCTATACTGCTAGACAGGAAAGGGAAATAAGAAAAATTGGAGGAAATATATCCTCATACCTATATAATTATATTTATTCTAGGAATTATATAAATACAACTACATTGGTTAAAAAAATAAATCATCCTCCTGACTGACAGGTCTAAATAGTACAAAACTGTTTAGATCAAACCTTAGTATTGAATGTGAGACTTTAAACTCAGGAGGTAGATGCTGCTAACTGACAATAATTGAAGCATGAAAATAACAGGTAGGGAGATATGGCATTTAATTGAGGCCAAAACCCCCGAGATTTTATTAAGAATAAGTGACCATTTTTCTAGTTGTAGGTATCAACATTTTAGTGAGTAGTTAAAAGGCATAGAAACTTCAATTTTTAACTGCAAATCTAAGTTTTGTGATGGGTTAAGTTGAAATGGTTGCACTTCAAAACTTGTGAAATAATAGCCCTACTGAAGGCAGATAAATGAGGGGCCCTAATGCAAGGAAATTAAGGACAACTCCATGTATTTCACACAGAAACACAAAATTCTGTTAAATTCTTTTGTTTTCCTCTTAACGCTACCTGGGAGAAAATATCACTTGATTATTTTTTTTTAAGCTGTCATTGCTGCAAACCCCTAAATAATGGAACTGATAGACCCTGAAACACAACAGATCATACACTATCAAAATCCATAATAAAAACCTTGTCATGACACTTGAGATCCTCATATATAGTGAAAAACATGAATACACGGAAAAAATATCCTTTATCATTCATTTCCTGAAAAGAAACCAATTATAATATCACATCTTAACACAAAAGTATTCAGACTGCTGAATATTTATTTGTCCATCTTTAACTCAATTTACAGGCCCTCTAAAATACAGATGAAATCTCTGTAGTCAATCACATCTGTAAGAGACCAGTAGGTTTTTGCAGCCCAGTCTCATAAGAATGGACCTCTGAAGTGTATAATCAGTCTGATTAAACTGCATTTCTCTCAAAACTACTTGGTATCTCTATCATTGCAGGTAACACTGCCTATGTGTAAACAGCAAGTAGTGCAACACAGTAGGAGCAGACCTGCAGAGCAGAACAGCTGGTGATGAGGATGCAACGTCCACGCTCTAAAAAAGGTTGGGGGGTAGGTTTTGTAGTAACTCTAGCCTGCTTCCAGGACTGAATGCCAATGACTAGTTGAAACGTGCTAGCTGCACTTCTAGAGCACATCTTCTGGGTATGCTTAACCTGAGAGGCATCCAGTTCATACAATGAGAACACTGGAACATGAACCAAAGAGCAGTGAGTGAGTGTAATCACATTCCTTTCAGAAGTTCACTTCTGATCTAAATAGGCAACACAGATGCACTCACTGCCTTTCCAGGGCACAGCTCTTTCAAATCAAGACTCCACTTGCTCACAAAATGAGCAAGTGGAGGGAAAACAGATTTTATATGGAATTCTTTTAACCAGTTTTTCAGCTGCATGCACCACAGCTTACAGTATCTCCCCAAATAACATGTCAACTACAAGAGGTTAAATGTTAAGTTCAGGTATCATTAAAAATGTAGAAACAACTGTATCTCCCTAAGAGAATATAGTTTTAACATTATGATTTTTGGAACTGCTGTATTATTGTAACAAATAAGCATAAAACCAGCAGTGTGTTTACTGAATTTTCTTACCTGCAATTTTTTAAATGCTTAACCAAATTTTGAGTTAATTTTTAAAGATGTACAAAAAAGCCTCATGGCTGGCACATTCAATTTCAAATGGAATTCAAGAAACTTGAATTTTAGAGTTTTCTCAAAGATTTATAATAGAAACCAGAACTGTGTCTTACCTTAACTAATGGATGCTGCTATTACTCTCTGAAATAATCTCCCGAAATCTCTGACAGAATATAAAATATTTTAAAGTCCCATTTTTCCTCCCAACAAAACTAGACCATATGAGAATAACTAAGAATTAGTAAGATCAACAGAGGTCAAAACTAAAGAAACGAATGGTAATTTTTACACATTGAAAGAGCTGTTTTCTCACAGAAGTGCAATTTTAGAGAAATTTGCAAGTCAACTGCAATCATGAACATTATGTCAAACTATATAATGAATGCTACTGTTTTCCATACAGCCCACATGAAACCATGAAATTCTATACATTCAGTCAGACTTTCTACCCTGTACACTCAAAATTGCTGCTTATTCCCTCTACAGCATTTCGGGGATCTTTTTATATATAACAGTGTATAAATTTGTAAGGAAAGAAAAAGTTATCTCCTAGAAAAACAAAAGCTGTCTTTAACCATAACACATATACACTGCTTATTGATGCACTTCACCATCTCCCAGCTTCTCAAAATAACATTTCACCTTATAGGTTTGACTTCAGAGGAAAAGAAAGTTCAGGTTCTTAGTTCATGCCACTTGATTTGATGCATTTGTAAACCTATAAAGGAAAGTTGATTGCAATAGGACTTGAGCCCACCTTTGTCTCAAAACACTTCATAACAAAAATATGTCTGTGAAGAATAAATACACATTTTCTCCAAGTAACTTATCTGGTTTTCCTTATACAACCTATTTGGCTATAAGAGCATATAAGTGCATTGGTGCAGTGATGCCTTCATCAGGTTGTGCTACAGTGTAACACTCCTGATCTTATAAGAAGCCTTGCAGTATTTTTTTTAAGCTTCAGTGTCTCGAAATAAAACCAAGTGTCCACGGCTCAACATTTTGCCTATAGACAAGAATAGGAACAGCTTTAAAGCTGTTGAACTGACCCACAACTATCAGACTTCCCCAGGAACCACAGTAACATCATGTTACCTAAGCAAGTACTGGAATGACAGAGACAATGAAAGGCAGAAAGAACATTACAGGTGAAAGGCAAAACTAGCATTATTCCAAAATGAAGTGGTTTAATCATATTTACATCACTAAAATAGCCCATGTCAGAAAATGCTGAACAATTAGCACAGTATAATGCATCCACAAAGCTACAGTCAGAATGGATTTATCACTTGTTAATTGTAGGCTGAATACAGCTTTTACTTAAGATAGGACAACTGATTTAACTACAAACCGGTAAAACATGATTGAGCTGCACAATACATGTGTGTGAATAAATGTCTCTATCATTCATTAAACAAAAATTTGATAAATAAGGGAATGCCAACATGGGTGTAATGCCCAGCTCCCCAGTAGTGTGTACTTTATTTCATACCCACTCCCACAGGGAGCTCAGTATTGAGAGTTGCTACTGACAATATATATCAATAGCACTGCTACTGTAAAGAAAACTTGTATGCAGGCTTGTCTAGAAAAAAATAAATCTATCAGACTGCTCTATATTATTTCAAATTTGGTCGGGTTTTTTTCCTGTTTATTATTTCTCTGATTTTTCTTGCAAAAAACCCCTATTTTGAACATTAAACCAGTTCTACACATTTACACACTAAATAAATTTAGAAATCTCAAATCAGCATTCATTTTGTTTCTTAAAACAAGAAAAGCTTTAAATGCATCTTCAGTGTCTACAGAAACTAGAGGTGCAGAAAAAGAAATAAGATACAATGGCCCTGGTGGAATCTTTGGTCACTTATACATAGTTCACAGATGTCCAGACTGTTTCTCCAGGCTGTACAATGTGCTGTCTGAGACCATAAAATAATTTCAGATTACTTATTTTTAATCTAAAAAATAAAGTTTACATACATATATATATATATATAAAATCTGTTTTTCATTCAGATTTAATGGAGGAAAAGTTGAATGGATGTGTATTTGATCTAAAGTCTATCTGCAGTTCTTTATGTTTTTGTTTACATCAAGAACGTGCAATTCTTTAATTACAATCTGGTACATAAATGGAGGGTGATTACTTATTGATAGTGTCTATTGAATGAGTTTAATATTCACAGATAATATATTACCTTAAAAAAAAAAAAGTAATTCACTCTAGTAATATATTCCTTTGATATCAGTACAGGCTTCCATATATTGATGGTATTTGTGCAAACTAAAGACACAAACATTTGGTAAATACAAGAGGAATTCTAAAGAATATTCTTGTGTATTGTTCATTGTCTTAAAATCTGATGACTTTTACAGAAGACTGACATTTAGAATAAGTTCCATTACAAAGTCACAGGTGCCAAGGACACTCCAATGAATGCAAAATAGCAACTGCAAAACAGTTTCACAACAATTCCTATAAGAAAGTCTGAATTTACTGAGGATTTAGCCTCCTACACCCCATGGGCACATCCATACATCCTCCCCCCTTAACGGCTACATATAAAATCTAAAAAGCACTGTATAAGAAGGCTGAATTCAAACTTGGCAAAAAAAATTTGGGGTTTTCACAATAGAAACCCTTCTGGTCTTATTTTAAGGGTAAGAATGTTTTTTCTTGACAATTTTAATTAAATTTAAACAGAAGGCTGACAAAACCAAGCAAGTAAAAAGTGAAGCTTTTTCTGGTGAAACAATGAAACAACTTTTAAAAGCTGAACTGCATATATCATTTACGTATAGAGTACTAACTCTACTGCTTATTTTGAAAACATATTTTAATTATAAAGGAGAGATATTGGAAATGACTTACAGTAGTAAACATGCAGTTCCTCCATTTCATAAATCGAAGTATAAATGAAAGGATCTTCACCACATAAAAAAAGAAGTGGTTTGCAGAAGTGCCTCTGTGTATCAGCTGGTTTTCATAACCATGTTCTCTATTTTTACATTTGTCTACATAAACAATGAAAAACGTCTCCCCTGCGACAAGGCAAATAGGGTATTTTTGGCATCTTGAGAGAAAACCTGTTTCATTATTATCCACATGATTTCAGGTCCACATAAAGAACAGGAAATAAGATGGTTTACATTTTGTCTTTGGAAGGAAAACAGGACTTGAGAGATTATTCTAGTTCTTTAAAACAGTAAGAGTACATCTGCACAGCTATCACATAAACTCAACTTAAAAAATTTTCTTGTGGAAAATAAGCTTTTGTGAAAAACAACACATTGGAACATTCTTGAGAACAATGACGATAGCAGAAAATAAGTAAGACATTCTTGTACTCTCATCTTAATTTGTCACTACAGAGAAGGGAAGATTTAAAAAGTTCCTTTAATTTATTCTTTTTTTCCAATCTAGAAACTCGTAACACAAACTGAAAAGTAAGGGACTACCTTTAATGACAGCCCTTGATATTTCCTTGGATAGAAAAGACAACAGACCCCAAACTCTTTCTACATCTGGTAGAAATCACCATGTACTGTGGGACTGAAACCCCCAAATCTTTTTCTAACTGTACCTTTCTGAAACATCTCCCTCTACTAATCTTGCTGCTAACCACAGAAAATCATGATTACAATAATACTTCTTAGTAATATAGCTTCCACACAACTCAGACTAGTGTCATGGTAAGTTTAATAATGTTGATCATTAATTCTGCATACATGTAAGCTAGCAAGATACTTGATCACAACTCTGTAATAACATAGTTCTGCATCTCAAGTTATATTCCACAACTCAATTGTAGCATCATCAGGGGATGTGACACTTCATAAGAATTCCCTTTTCTAAACTTGCTCCCTCCCTTACTCTCTGGAAGGGAGAGTTTACGATGCTGTACAGCTTGTACCTATGGTATTGTCAAAATGATATAGCTAAAATCCATTCTATTTAGACAAACTCTGACTGATGTATAATGCAGTCTTTGTTTCACAGGTTTGAAAAGACACAAGGGATGTTGTAGTAAGCTCCTGTACTTTGTAAAGGCTAGCAACTGCTTTGGGAGCTAGCAGAACATTTCCAAAAAGATTCTCTTTGGAAAAGACTTATCTGTCTTTCCTCTGTCAGTGACTTATCTCCAATAAAGTCCACATGGAAACAACTGGAGTGGAAACTTCATTGGCAGCTTTGCACAGCTCTCCCCAAGTTGCATTTTCCATATTACATTTTATAAAGTAGGAGTTAAAGAAAACTTTTAAATTGTAGTTTATTTAAAAAAATGAAGCCGCGAGAGCTATGAAGGCTGGCAACCAACACAAGGTTAAAGCTGAACCTTTACCCTTGCAGACTGTCATAACAATTTCTTTGAAAAGAGTGCTATATAAACTGAACAAGCAGACAGGTTTTTGTGTTTCTCACATAAATGGAAACTATGTCATATAAAAGAACTTTAATGGGCAAATGACATTGGCTTTTTTTGCAGCAGAGTTTAAGATTTTCTTCCTTTCAATTTTCCTTTTTTCCACTTGAAACACACATTCTATCATGCATATGAGCAGCAAAAATGGACAAATGCTATCAAAAGTTTCAGTTGCACACAGTATTTTATATTCTGTTTTTTTCACCATTCACTGCGTTTTGTCTAGTGTTAGTGGATGTATCGATACTGTAATGCTTTTTGTAAGACTTCACAGGGAAAAACTATTACATTACTCTACATTTGGTGGAAAAAGTTTATTCTTTATGAAAGATATGTTGTAGAATTTATTAAAATAAAAGTGCCAATAAGATCTTACTTTAATACCTGAGGGAGAAATATGATCATCTACACCAATAAGAAAAAGATGCATGCAGTAGGTGCTCTACTAATTGCAACTGCTTTGGTGGGCAATATCATTGGTGAAACAGATGTTAGAGACCTATTAACAAAAGTTTTTCAAACATCTGCTTACAATTTTAAGGCAATTGTAAATACAGCACAGAAGGTCAATTGGGCTCATTAAGGTCTATGTGCAAATCTACTGCTGCAGGTTTCTTTTTAGCTAATACTGACTTTTTTTAACACAGGAAATAGAGTTTAATAGCAACTTGTGTCAATTTTGATTGTGATTTCATACAACAACAAACAACAATCACATGCCCTGTGCTTCACCAAATAACCCATTTTCCTTCCTCTTTTTCCTCTTTACCTACAGCACACTGCCACAGTTCTATGAGGTGAAGCATAAGGTAAAGGAAAGGTTATAAATTGGGCAATTATGGAGAAATGATTGATTTTACTTTTAAACACCAATTATGAATATTGTTAGGAAATTTTCATTTGTTGGACCGAAGACAAATGAGTTTTGATGACAAAGCATGGTCACAATATGCAAATTATTCTTAACAACCGGAGTCAGTAGCCCTTTAAGTGTCAGAACAAGAACACATATGTTCAGTTAGTCTAAAACATGTTACTGACTGGAAATATTCTCCATCAGTCTTCCTCAAACTGGAACAACGCAGTAACACAGTTTTCTGAAGAACTGCTCAAGACATAATTCCCTGACCATAGCCCCAGTAACTGCAGTAAGGAGCTAAAATCTTTCCATTGCAGCTGTTCATTAGTACTCCAGAATTCAGGAACCCTAACTTGCACAAAAATTTCCAAGACTGGCTCTTTGAGAAGGCACCCAGTAAGCTTTCTATCTTGAGCTATAGTGTGAATTAATCAAGTGACTTTGTGCTAAACACAGTAAGGGGAAAATGGATGACCCAAGGAACTACAGACCATTCAGTCTCACCTCTGTGCCTGGCAAAGTCTTGGAGCAGATTCTCCTGGAAGGCATGCTAAGGTACATGAAGAACAGCAAGGTGTTTGGTGGCAGCCAGCATGGCTTCACTAAGGGGAAATCCTGCCTGACCAATTTGGTGACCTTCTACGATGGGGCTACGGAACTGATGGACAGGGGTAGAGCAGTTTTCGTCATCTACCTGGACTTGTGCAAAGCATCTGACACTGTCCCACACGACATCCTTGTCTCTAAATTGGAGAGCCACCAATTTGATAGGTGGACCACTCGGTGGATAAAGAACTGGTTGGATGGCCGCATGCAAAGAGTTGTGGTCAATGGCTCAATGGCCAGTTGGAGACTGGTAGCAAGTGATATCCCTCAGGGATTGGTGCTGTGATTGGTCTTCAACATCTTTGTCGCTGACATGGACAGTGGGATTGAGTGCGCCCTCAGCAAGTTTGCCAATGACACCAACCCGTGTGGTTTGGTGGATACGATGGAGGGAAGGAATGCCATCCAGAGGGACCTTGACACGCTGTGAGGTGGGCTGATGCCAACCTCATGAAGTTTAACCATGCCAAGTGCAAGGTCCTACACCTGGGTCAGAGCAATCCCAGGCACAGCTACAGGTTGGGCAAAGAGGAGATTGAGAGCAGCCCTGCAGAGAAGGACTTGGGGGTATTGGTTGATGACAAACTGAACATGAGCTGGCTTCAGTTTGAGCTTGCAGCCCAGAAAGCCAACTGTATCCTGGGCTGCATCAAAAGGAGTTCGAAGGAGGTGATCCTGCCCCTCTACTCTGCTCTTGGGAGACCTCACCTGGAGCATTGTGTGCAGTTCTGGTGTCCGCAACATAAAAAGAACATGGAGCTGTTGGAACAAGTCCAGAAGAGGGCCATGAGGATGATCAGGGGGCTGAAGCATCTCCCATATGAAGACAGGCTAAGAAAGTTGGGGCTGTTCAGACTGGAGAAGAGAAGGCTGCGTGCAGACCTCATAGCAGCCTTCCAGTATCTGAAGGAGGCCTATAGAGATGCTGGGGAGGGACTGTTCATTAGGGACTGTAGTGACAGGACAAGGTGCAATGGGTTCAAACTTAAACAGGAGAAGTTTAGACTGGATATAAAGAGGAAGTTCTTTACTGTTAGGGTGGTGAGGCACTGGAATGGGTTGGCCAGGGAAATTGTGAGTGCTCCATCCCTGGCAGTGTTCAAGGCCAGGTTGGACAAAGCCTTGGGTGACATAGTTTAGTGTGAGGTGTCCCTGCCCATGGCAGGAGGGTTGGAACTAGATGATCTTAAGGTCCTTTCCAACCCTCACTATTCTATGATTCTATGATTCTAAACCAGATCTCTAATAGAATTTCTGGGAAAAGGGCCCAATTGTGAGTAGCAACCTACGGCTGAAAGGCTTCCTGAACCAATTCAGTTACATTCCCAAGAACCTGTTTTCCACCTGGAACTATGTTGATTATACAGGGGAAAAACGCTTTGTAATACACAAACCTGAAGTATTTCAAAATAGGGAAGACATTTATGAAAAGAGGAGGAAAAATGCTGTGATGCAGAGGTCTGTCACCAAAATCAAAGTCTGCATTCTTCTAATAAAGTTTATAAATTCATGGCAAATGCTGATCTATTAAAAACCAAAATTAATTATTTTGTAAAAAAATTATAAGCCATTTAAAAAGACTATTCTATTACTACCTGTTCTACTTCACCACAGGAAAATTAATGATTCTATAGTAAAATTGTATTCAAAAGCTCAACATTTTGTGGCTTGCATAAAATGTAAAGAAGATCCCACTTCAGGTACTTTGCTGAACTTTTTACAGCTAACCCAGCTTAGGATATAAACACTAAACAGCACCTCCTACTATCAGTAGTAGTACACAGTTGGAAAAATTAAAAATAACCTAAGTATAACATAGATGAAAGTTTAAAATTTGTAAAAGTTCTTTATATCTGCAACCTTGAAGCTGTGCTTATACAGATCTGAAAAAGTTGTATGAGTCCTTCTTGTCCAAACAACAGCTAAATCTGAAAGCAAACATCAGTGCTTTCAGAAAACATTCCCATCAATAAAGACTTGTCTTTACTCAGCTTGGCCCAATATTGCCTGCTTTAGAAACTTATCACCCTATCCATCTTCTCTGTGACTTACTAGAAAGGATATTTTCAATGTCTTATGAATTTTTTTCCAAGCCATTTTTCCTTCAGTTAGCATTTAGAAGAGTCTAAATGGACTGTGGATTTCTTTATTTCTTGTAAAGAAAGGGGGTAACCTTATTTTGTAGGGCTGAGGAGTCTGGAGATTACCACCGATAATCTGTAAACAGATTTTCAATTCATGCGATTTTTATCTTGAAGTTAAACTTAGCTGAGCAGAATGTCATTAAATCTATACTTGAGACTGAGCAGATAATAGAATTAACATTATTCTTTGTTTGTAAAAATGTACAACCCCACTGTGGCAATTCCAGAGACTTCAGGTACATTTCCAACTATAAAAAGGAAAGCTTAGTGACATAAACTACCCCATCTCCAGTCTTCCCCTCAGAATTCAAACCATTTTAAAAATTGTTCAATTTGCAGTGCAAAGCTACTTTTAGTGGCTTAACCTGCTTTTATGGAGCTGATTAGAATATTTTTCTTCCCTGGGGAAATGAGGAAGGAGAGAGATGAAAAAGGAATAACATTTCCTAATAAAAACAGAGCTAGCAGCACCTACACATAAAGACTTGGAAGAGAAGAAAAGCTATCATTACCACTTCCACCAACTTTTTAAATTTCCCATTTCAATACTGATCCAACTTTGCCTATGCAACTTAAAATGGGACGCCAAAGAAGGTAAAATTCTTACATCTTACTAGTAGTTAAATGAAAAAAATGTATCCCTTCATTATACCACTTATATTTGTTGGATATTATTCAGTACCACTTAATTAAAAAAACCCCTAGGCTTCCAAATCAAATTCCATAAATCCCAAAGAAACTGGGTGTGGGAAATGCACAATCTAACTATCAAAAAAAACCCCAGCACAAAGGTAACACTGATGATGAAAGGATTTGCTTTAACTGAGGAGGACATAAAAGATGAAGTTCTACAAAGACCATTAAGTATTCACCAGCTCACTGCAAATTACACTAAACACTTGGTAAAGAAACATTTGGCAGATGTCAGCAATATGTAAGCCAAACATGTTCCTTACATTGAAGGATAATGTAACTACAGAGAGGGTTTGTTTTGGAACGATTTCTATAGCACAAAAATAATCTGGCCTCGTCTCCTGGAAAGGCTGGATTTACCAAGGAAGAAACAAGAGAGAACTATGACTACTTATGTGACAAATCCACATTTCTGCCATTTACATACTTAATATCACTTCTGAAATAAGATATTATACACAAATATGGATAATAAAACATTTAGCTTTAAAAAAGACTGCGATAGATCTTTAAAAACTCAAATATTTATGTAACCTCTTGTTTTAACAAGTGCAGTATATTCACGAGTGAATACACACCTACTTTCTAAAGTTAAGATGTTCCATAGTTTGGATTCTGCTGTTCCACTATTATCTTTTGCAGGTTTGAGACTACATACCTAAGTGTGATTTAAAAAGTTAAAACAGAACCTAAACCCAGTGAAATCTGTGGGATATTCTTTTCCTCTCAGTCTCCAAGTAGAAGGTTTTGCAGAGGTACACAGGTACACCCCCATTATTAAAAATGCCGACTTGAACATTTAATGTTAATATTAATGTACTGTTAGGCTCCATTTTAGGAAAACTATGCTTAAAGACAAGACTGAAAGGAAGGCATGTTTATAATTAAGAAAGATACCCTTGGCATAGCTGACCAGGCTGTTAATAAGTATCACTGCTAGGTAGAGCTTTTAGATTTCTTTGCAGCATATGAATTTTCTAGAACCAAGTCACGTCCTTACAGCTGATGCAGCCAGTAATCCAAGACTTTGTGTGCGCAGCAAGCTAAAGGCAGCAATTGACATTCATGTGAGATTCCCAAACTTGCTTTCACTAGTGAGCTCAAGTATCTGCAAATAGTAAGAAAGGCAGCAAAACACAATTCTCAAGCTAACTCAGGTAAGGAATCCAGGCTCAACCAGATATAATAGTGTTGCATATGCTGGTTTGAAATTAGTTCAGAGAATCCATAAAAGCTTGGTATCCAGACTGATTTGGCTATACACCTACCTGATGGCAGATAAGTCATTCCCACATGTTGGTATTTTGACAAGGAAGGTCATGAAGAGTCGTTCTATTTCCTCTTCCCTGGTTGTTAAATCTCTAGTTCTCCCTCTGCCCCCTCCTTCTCTCCTCTAATGTCAGCAGGCCATCATTTGCATCAGCACACATTTAATATGAACTAAATCAACAGATTTTAAAGTAGAGGATCCACCATAAAGGATTAATACAGATTTGCTTCAAATTTTTGAAATAAAGTGACTGACTTTTAAAACTGCTAATTATCTGTCACTGTCACCTACGCAGCTACCAAGCTTCACATAGCTTACTGAGACACTTAACGGAAATGCTGTTGACTTTTATCATTGTAATATTGTTATCTTTTTAAAACACCGTGGCTCTAATCCTAGTAAAAGAAATCATCTTGACAGCTCTGGTCCTCTGCTTATTGCATGGTTGCAAAAGTGGCAGCTTCTTGAATAAAACTTTGCAACTATGAGTTATCTATCTGGAACTAACATAAGTAAGGCTGATTTCTATTACCACACTCAATCCTCTGCACCAACTCACAAACATGAGAGATGTAAAGGGCAGTTAAAATGATGGTATTTGAACAATCACATATATTTGTGAATGCTGGAGAAAAAGGAAAAATAATCAGACTTTTTCCCCAATACACACAACTCATACAGTCCCTCCTTTTCCTGTGTCCCATAGAGCACAGTCCTTCGCTCTTACCTCAGTTAGATGTCTGTTCAAGTTCTAGTTCAAGTTTCCCAAACAAGCTCATCTGAGAACAAGATAGCTGATTTCTCACCAGCTGAAGATTTTACTCTTGCTGGAGCTGACTAAAATCAAGCAAGTGAAAGTCTCTATAGCTTATTAGCTCAACTCAGACACACTCAGAAGCTCATGCAGACTGGCTGTTCAAACTCTGAATTGAAATTACACCCCACTAATCTCCATTTGGAAGGACTCAGCAGTGGACACAACATCTTCCAAACAGAAGACAACCCTGAGAAACACATTTAATTTAAGAGCATGAAAACAAAGTTTTATCTATCTACAGCAGTCTGAATTAGGAGTGTAGCTAGCTGCTCATTATGTCTCTTGAAATGGCTGACATTCTACTGTCTTAGGGCAGCTGAATTTCTCAGGGTTAGCTCTTTCTAAACATAACTTCATCAATGTCAGTTCTAAGTATGTTCCCACAAAAAAGGCATACTGGAGGTATTTGACAGTTCAAAGACTTCTCTGTTAGCTTCATTCTCCCAGAGAACTAGACAGGTGATTTCTTTAGCAATCTTCAGTTTTCCACTGGGCAGTACTTCAAAATGGTGGCAGTCATCTGTAACATTCATTCTTTAAAAGGACAACTAACGTTTGCATCACAATAAATGAGCAAAAGCTATCACACATCAACCTTTAAATTACCTATCGGTAGCAGCAGTACCTGAAAAGGAAATATTGCATCCCTATCAAAACAAACCAATGAGCCACCCACATGAACCAGCACTTACCCAGCACAGTGCAAATGAAATAGTGGTCTATAGTCATCCAGTCACCTAACCACAGTAAGGAAATATTGTTTCCTCCAAGGAATTCTTTCTCAAGGTCTCTGTTTAAGCACTTCATACTTCCATAATTCTGTCATAAGTACTTGGCAGAAGCTGTAATACAAACATAAAAAATGGCAACCCTTACCAGATTACAAACTATAGTCTCTGAAACTTGGGCCTCCAGAGACATCTAATTTATATAGCAGTTTCATATGTGTGGAGATGTATCCAACTGGAGCTGGAAGGTACAACTGCCAGAAGAACAGTAGCCACTGATTATATTCCTAATTTTTGGCATCACTGATATTTGAGCATATTTCAGGAGATACACAGTGACAAGGCATAAAAATTTCAGGCAGCATTTCACAATTTTCAGAGAGTTTCCTGGAAGACCTGTTACTCTTTCCCTCAGCAGGATGTCCAAGGTGTTGTCTTGCCTGATTTGATGCATGAGAGATTTGGGGGACAGTTTCTGACCAGAATTTTAAAGCTGATGAAACTGGACCTACTGCTGCTCTACATTTAAAAAGATGCTTGGAATGGCCAAAGACACATATAGGATAGTTTGAGAAGGCTTCATTTACTGCTTGCAGAACTGTGCAGAAGGACTGCAGAAACAGTTCCAGCAGTAGCAGTTTTCTGCAACATCACTGCAGAATTAAATTAGAACCTGTTACCAGAAAACCCACTTCAATTAGGTGGAAAGTGGGTCAAAGGGTGCAATTTGCATTCCTAGCTGAGCTTCCAAGGCTTTCTTCTTGCTTATGCTTCTGTTGTGCATGACAAAAGTATTTAATTTATATCAACAGTGCCACTATCCTTTTGTAATCACTGAAGTGCAACTAATCAGAAATCTCCTACATTGCAAATCAAAAATAACTTGGTTTACATCCTCTCTGTGCTGTTTTGTAGAATCCACAGTACTGTAGGTATAAAAAGTACGTATCATGCTGTGCCCTATTGAAAAAAATTCAGTGTAACACATTTTGTACCATACTCTGCAAAGCTCTTCACATCCACATAAACTTCTGGTTTCCATAGGGACTGCATCTATTCAACATGTGCAGCCTAACAGCATAAATATAATTTAGAAAGATGCTTGCTGACCATTACATTCAAACATAAAAGGATGTACCTTTGGCTTTCTACTTTTTTATCTCTGTGATAAGATACTATGCAAGAAATTATTTTTTTCCACAAACATTTATGTTGGAGTTATTTTGCAACTTTTTTCAACATCCTTTTTTACATCCATTTTACAGCTACAAAATCTTCCATAGAAAAAGCAACTTGTCTGATGTCATTTAGAATTTGAGACACAAATTTCATTTTAGTCAGTGGTTTTTTTTGCTGATTTTGAAAGTGAAACCTAACAATTCAAACTCTCCTAACTGTTGAAATAAAGTGTTATTTTAAAAATTCTCTGAATTATGTTCTGTCAACATAAGAAAGAGCTCCCACAAAATTTTTTTGGATATTAGCCTATCATAAACCTCACGAACCAAAGATGCATGGAGCAGTAGAACGATAGGATGAAAACCAAATTATATTTTTATTTTTCTTAAATATGTTATAATCCAACTTTTTTCGTAATTTGTCCCTGAAAACACACAGCATAATAGTTGCATGTTAAAAAGGGCTGGGGAAGACCCTTGAAAACTATTCTAGCTAGTTTCCAGAACAGGACCAAACCTGCTTAAATCCCAAGTATCAAAAATCAGAGTAACATTTTTTTTATCAACTTATTCACAAAACCATTTGTAAGATTAAATTTTGTCGTAGAAAAGACTAAAAGTAAATATTTGCTTCTTTTAAGAAGTCTTCACATGCTTACGTTATTAAAGCTCTCAACTGCAAATACATTTGACATACTAGTGTACATGAACACATTATAAACAAAACCTCTTCTACCAGGTTTTTTAAAATATCTAAAACCTGAAAATCAGTACATGTAGAGGGCTGGTGCCTTTTGCTCTGGAAGCAAAATTATGAACCACATGAAGAAGAAAGAAGAAATTATTCAAGAAATCCCAAGCAGGACTGCTATATTCCCACATTAGGGAAGGTCAAATTATATTTCAGTTAGAGCACATAGCCTTGACTCATATACTTAGATCCTGCTGAAAACAACTGTAGGCTTAAAAAAAAAGAAAAAGAAAGTTGGAAAGTGGCACAAATATGACAGATAAATTTAAACTCAACTGCTGTACCCAGTTCTACTTTGTAAGTATCCTTAAAACCACACACAGCCTCAACAAAAAGTTATGTGACTCTATATGCAAGTAAAAACATGAGAAAGTCAGTCTTGAAGCAGCAGCAGGATTACTGCAGAGAAAATATTACACTGAGTACTTTATGGCCAGTACTATTTCTGGCATTAATTTATGAGTCCACTTTCTTGCAGAATCCTTGCAGAACTGTTGTACCTTAAATAGAAGGCTTTGAATTATGAGATAGAATTCAGTGGAAAGAAAAAAAAGGCAAGGCAAGGGAATTCTAACTTCAGAAACAAACAAAAATTTCAAAGCCAAGTAGATTGATTGCAGTCACCAAAAAAAGAAGCTGTTCTCTAAGGACAGGATAAAGGCATTTGTTGTTAGAGGATCAGATCACTTGTGCCGTTTACTTATACAAGATGCATATGACTGGCAAACAGTAGCCCAGACTCCTGAATAACCAAAAGAACTATGGATATGGATCTAGTGAAGAACAAAGCAAAGCATAAACATGTCATAATTTCTTGCATGTAATGAAAAAATTTTGAGTTGATAAAGATGAAACAGCAGAAGAGGATTTCATTTCCCCTGTAGATGATACTCACCAATTATGGTCTGGCAGAAGAGAAGCAATACAGAGAAGAGGAGAAATTTAAGGAGGGAAACAGGTTCTAGTCAGTAGATTTTGACAAAAGGCTGAAACGGTTATACACTCATGATTATGGATTGGCTGAGTCTGAAGGAGAAAAATCTGTAGTAGAAGCAAATAAGGTATCCTGAGAATTTCTCGATTCTGCTTGAAACACAAGACCTTAATGTGAGCATCTGCCATACAGCTGGTGCTTTAAAACAGACGTAGGTAAAATCAGAGTGGACATAAAACCAGCTCACGTATTCTGAAACCAAATCCAACTCAGATTACTAGCAAATAATGCAGACACCACACATATCCTAGTAACACGAATATCAGTGTTTCAAAACCACACTCCAGAATGTGTTCACACAGAAAAAAAAATTACATGTAAATGTAACTAATGCTAGGAAGACCTAATATACTATGTAATATGGTCCAGTGCAGAAATATATGCACAAATGGCATACACACCAATAATCACCTACTTAGGAAAAACCACATCTAGGGATCATATTCCTACCCTCCTTGTAATGAGGTGGGTATGAGCCATTGCATAAGATGGAGAGATGGTTAATGTATTTTGAAACCTGAAAACCAGAACGAAGCACCTCAGATTTACTAGAACACATAAAACTGAAAACACAGACTAGGCAAATACTTCTGCCTTATGGCTCATTCCCTTGATGATATTAATATCACACAATAAAAAGAGACCTTTAGAAATAGTGAAGTACATGATAGATTCAAACCAAAACATTCAAGTTTGTGATTCTTTAAAAATTAGAAGGCAGTTCATAATACACAACTGCCACAATTTAGCTTTTTTAATAGATACATGGTTGAAGCTTGTAAAGACATTCACAACAAGATTTTTTGCAATTCTGTGTTTAATTAGGAAAAACCACCCTAATTTACTGAACAGCAGTTCACTTGTGTCACCTAGCACTGTACTGGATGTGACTGCCAGCTGGCTCCACAGCCAGCTAGATTTGGGCAAGTAGTCCCAGCAGGCTGGCCTACAAAGGCCAGGCATTTCTTCTGTGAAGCCCACAGTAGGGTGCTGCTGTAAAAAACTGCCAACTTTCTCTTCAGCCAAGTTAATATGTGAAATTTCCCATGCCAGCATCCATTAGATATAGAGCACAAGATAAACACACATATAAAAATATTAATCTGAATTATGTCACAGTAAGAGGAAAAGTGAAAAAGAAATTATAGCATACTTTGACTTGTTATATTTTTATATTTTATTAATTTCTGATCTGGAAATCTGTAATCTGAATTTAGTTTAGGCTTCACTTGTGTAGTTACCATCACTGTAAAAAGATCTTCCTTATTTCCAAGAACGTGTGCTAGGTGCTAGATAAATGCAGCTGCACAACTAGCCAAGTAATTGAGAGAACCTGTTTCTGGATCTAGAAAATGCAACCTCCTTTTCTACATTTCTCATTCTAACATCATCTGAAGATATTTCTTTACAGAACTGAATAAAGTGTGTGTTTAAAGTACAGGAAGAATTCTGCTGAGGATTTTAATTTAAAAGCTACAGACCTCTATCACTAGGAAGCCTCCCTGACATGAGTTAGAGAACAGTTAAATAAAGGGAAAATTTACATCCATAATCTTGAAAAATCTAGGGTTACTGCACTTTATGAGCCATGTCTAACTTGTATGTGGCACATGTGGTATAATAGATATGATATACAAGCAGGCAAGTATTTGAAGTAATAAGTATTTCCCAGTGTTAAAATAAACACATCAGCACTTCAGATTTTTGCTCAGCAATTTTTCCTCAGTGGAAGAGGAAGCAGGGAAGGAAGGGTACTTATCTACTTTACACTCTACCACTTCTGAATTGTCAGTCACTCACTGAGATTTTTGGTTTCAAATCCAAGTAGAAAGCATTCCATTTCACTTGGTTCATGTTCACAATATTTCACTGTTTAACTTGGCAAAATCTCAAAATACAACATTTTCACCCTTCTTAACCTCTCCTGTTGGCACACCAGTTTATTAAGCTAATGCCTCATAGCAAATTACCATTTTCCCTCTAAGCCAGTATAATTCTGTTTTCATGAACATCCTGTATTACAGCTTCAGCAAACTGGAGAATATTTGTTCCTTATTCACAGGTAAAGGGTTACAGTTTTTGTTCAGCTGTACCCCAGTTAGTAGTGAAACATATTTTGGCGATGACTAAATGTTATCTGTTCTGATGACCACCGAAAGATGAAACCTCCAAATAGTACATTAGATAGAAAACAGGTTATCAAATAGAATCCTAATGTTCCAATTATCTGCACTCCCCAAAACACCTATTATAATTTCTACGTCCAGGCCACGTTTAAATAAAAGCCAGAAGAGTCTGGAACAGTAACATATCTTCAGCAAGGAACTAATGATGACCAGAAGACATTCTCCCACACTGAACTGTTATGTCCAACACATAACAGGACCTGCTTACAAGTCAACCTGGACTTCATAAAAAAAGAAATCTTCATTTTTACTCAAACTTTACTTTTTCTCCCATTTTCCTTTCACCCTACTCCCAAAAATCTGATTGTCTTGTATCTAAAATCTTCAGAGTGAATGGTTTCCCTGTTCCCTTTACTAGTTGGTTTCCACAGAATCCTGTGTTGAGTTTTCTGATGACTCTTACAGAACAGTGTCAATTGGTATTAAATATACAATGTTTTACACCTATTCTTGTGGATCTCCCCAAAAGACATTTGTTTGTATCTTCTTGTCTACTATTTCTGCATAAAACAGTAGGGAACAAAAAATTGTTATTTATGCAACCCATAGGTGAAAACAGTTCAGGTTCATTCCTTCCTTTTGGTTTTATATGTTTTTAACTGTTTCTGTTGTTAGTTACAAAGAAGGTGGAACTGTGCTGAATTTCATACTTGATACTAATGCTTAGCTATACTGTGAAAACATAAGTTTGAATCCATTCTCTAGCATAATAAATGTTTTAACTTGTTTTTGAAGAACAAGCAATGAAAAATAACAGGGAAAGTAAAGAAGGCAGCATGCAAATTCCTGATGACACACATCAGAAGTATGTGTAATTTGCACATCAAGTCAGCTGTCCTCTTTTTAAAGTGTTTAATCACCACATCTGACTTCTTCCAAACTGTGTGCAGAACTGCAGGATTTAAAGCAGACCAGTGAAGAGTTTTAATACAATAAAGTATAGGAAAAGCTCAATTCAATAAAGTTTACCAAACTGATTTCTTTTTTTTTCCAGCATATACTAGGTCAAGGTCTGAGCTCGTAACTCAAATAAGACTGATTCCTCCTCTCTCGTTTTTATTTTTATTTTTAAACTTATGAGTCAGCAACCACCAGAATTATTTAAAATGAAATTACATTTAAAAAAAGACACAAGTTCTGCGATTCATGCTAATTAATTAAATTGTAGGAAGTTATATCTTACCTATCTCAAATGTGAGGCCAAATAAAAAACTAAAAAAAATAAGAAAATAAAGATTACTGATAAAAGCAAAACACTGGAAACATGTAAGGAAAATACTGGGAATAGAAATAAGCATAATATAAAATCTTCTTTTTATTGTCCATAAAAGATAAGCATGAATTTGCAATCCTTATCTATAACAGAGATTAAGAAATAGAATAAAAGTGCCTCAGAATTTTAATGTGTTTTGTATACCTGAAGTTATAATTTACAAATGACTAGACCAAATTAACACCATTTTATAATACCATTTATGGTGCATGTGAAGGCCATGTTTGGCTATTAAGCAATATAATTCTTCATCTTGCTCCACCGGAAGGGTTAAAAAGCCCTGAGGAACATGGCATGCAGTGAAATACCTATGACAATATATTCTCTAATCGATTTCCAGCTCTGTGGCTACAGCACATGGCTCTGTGGAAATCTTGAGTTAATCAAACAAACTTCAATTCCTAGGGACAAGATTAGCATAGTCAGTTCCACTGCAAAGGTGATGTTCTGTGCCTGAATATAGTTTCCTAGGCTGACTGTTTAAATACAGAAGGTATTTCAACCAGCTACACTAAAAATCTTTAATTGCCATCACTTCCTAGAAGTAAGAAGCCTCTTGGGATAAGGATTCTTTCCTCATTGAGGCTTTAAAGCATGCTGGCACTGTGGCATGCAAAGGCATCTTACATCTATTTTTACTGTCTGTACATTGTCAGTATTTTGATGGAGAAAACATGCCCCAAAAGAAATATGCACTTAGTTCCAGAGAAAACCACATAAATCTAACCACTGAATGGCAGCAGAATGCTAAGATGGAAACAAAACAACAGGACAATAAGCTGGAGTCACAGTGTTCTGCTGACTTGCCAGCACTTTCCCATTTAAAATTCTATGCTGCCTGTCCACAAGACATATACACTGGAGCTTTTCAAAAACCTTGGCAAAAGGTGATTAGTTCACTTTTCTTTTTTTCAAACAGACAGATAAATTGTGAGGGAAAGCATCAATCCTTGCTAACCTGACATGGTGCACTAACTTAAAATTATTCGCTATCCCATGAATTTTACCTGACATCAACTACTACTCAAGATTTTAAATGCACATTAAAGCAGGTGGCCACAAGCAATTTCTTTTGTATCTCACATCTGGTACCATACTCCATGTAAAATACACATTATCTTTTGCTAATAAATCAAGACTTGAGTGACAACTCTTTATCTAATTTCCTGTCTTGAAATTTACGAGCTCTAAAATAATATTCTTTCCTTTTTTCTGCATCTATGGACAACATTTTAAACTATATAAGCCTGACATATGGCTTACTGAGATCATATAAGCATTCTTCTGTATTACAATACAAATGTATGATCTTGACAAAACTGCTGTTTCAGAAGCCAGCAGCATAAACAGCTTATTGGAGGAAACTGGTTTTAAAAACCCTAAGAAAATAAACAGAAACATTTTTCTTTCTCCTAGGGCTTGTTCTGGTTCCTCAGAAGTCCCTCTAGAGAGGGTCCAGCATAGAGCCACAGTGATAATTAGGGGTCTGGAGCATCTCTCTTATGTGGAGAGATTGTGGGAGCTGGGCCTGTTTAGTCTAGAGAAGAAAAGACTGTGAGAGGATCTCATTAATGCATATAAATATTTCAAAGGTTGGTGGCAGGAGAAGGGTGCCAGACTTTTCAGTGGTGCCTGGCAACAGGACAAGGAACAATGGTCATAAACTAAAACACAAGAAGTTTCACCTCAATATGAGGAAGAACTTTACCTTGACAGTGGCAGCACACTGGAACAGGCTGCCCAGGGGGGTTGTGCAGTCTCCCTCTGTGGAGACATTCAAAACCTGCATGGAAACACTCCTGTGTAACCTGTGCTAGGTGACCCTAAACATTATTTGCAAGTTATTTCTTCAGTATTCGTAAATCTCAGTTTCACTGCAATGGTGCTATTGCAATATACACCCTTAAAAGGAAGCCGGCTCTGTAGCAACTAGTCTGCAAGACCAAATTAGTTTCTCCTTTAGACATAAGGGAAAATCAAGCAACTGATTATATGGGAGAAATATTTTAGCTGAAAGACGATGCAGCAGTATAAAAATACATTGTTCTCTTCCACTAAGCCCACAGCCCATTGAAGTCTACCAATAAATTTTAGGGGCTTAGAAAAGGGTGAATGAAATTGCATTTTGAAATTTTAACTGCCTATGCAGGGATTTGAATAAAGATAGTAAGTTAATGGATAGAAACCATCACAGTCAGGTGGAATGAATTCTGAAGTTCTTCTACTGTCATGTAAAATGCAGTTGAACGAATTACACAATACCCATAAAATACAATGTGATATGTTGTAAACTGCATTTTTAAAATCATGAAATATAAGCAATTTGCAGGATGTTGGTTAGGTATTATTATGATGGTAGGACAGATTAGAAGGATGACTAAAACTAAACAAGGCAGGACATCATAATTTGCAGATTCAATTATGACTGTAAGCAAAACTATCATTTAGCCTCAACAAAATAAAGTGCTTCCCTTGAAACTCCCCAGTTTTCAAGGAAAATTAAAAAAAATGGAACCCCCACATGCTCAAGTGGAGTTATTATCAGCCTTTATGACTTTAGAAGAAATCAAGCCCAATGTAAATTATCTTTTAGCAGACAGTCTGTCATTTGAACAAGGAAGTACTTGGCTTGATCAGTACTTGGTTTGCTAAGCACTCTGACAACACGTAGATTTTTTCCCAATTAATATTGCAGTCACTCTACATCCACATTATTTTAGCTTAACCTTAGCATATTTGCTAAAGAAATACTCAGTAAAAAAAGAATTGTTTCCCTTTAATGCCTTATTTCTATTCCCTTTTATTCTGGGTCTCAGCCTCTGTCTCCCTACTTTTCTTTTCTCTTCTTGTTTTCTCTTCAGAATGCCTCTTCATCTTCCTCTGTGAATGGACAGACTAATGATACATTCAAACGCACATCAAATGAAAAATGGGGCAGTTTATAGCTGTATTCTGCAACTACTTAATGTAATATGCCGTAAAACTTTGTGTTAGGGAAGAAGCCTTTAAAATACTTTTGTGGGTTAGACAGTATCTTCAGTAAAATAGTGCCATTTCAAGTTTACAAAAAACATTTGGAAGTTCATCCATATTTAACATTTAGGCAACAAGAACAATGCCAGTAAATCCTTTTGAAAGCAACATGAGGTACAGCATTTTATAGCAATCCTGGGGATCACAAAACTGCAGTGGGGGAACCTCGCTTTTTTTACACACCATTCTAGAGGCCATGACATTTTAGGCTAAATGATATGAGGTGTGATAAATGCAAGCCTTCGTTTGAATACAAACAGATTCTTAAAATATTTTA
The DNA here is from genome assembly GCA_002631895.1 of Agapornis roseicollis. Classification (NCBI taxonomy): domain Eukaryota; kingdom Metazoa; phylum Chordata; class Aves; order Psittaciformes; family Psittacidae; genus Agapornis; species Agapornis roseicollis. The sequence goes on along the minus strand of NDXB01018757.1, from coordinate 59,705 downwards.
ACTAGGAGTATAAGTGAAAATAAATTAGGCCAGTGGGATTTAGGTAAAGAATTCAGATTCTGTGGGATTTTCCTAGTTTACTGCTTAAGTTAGAAATTACACAAGCTTTGAAAGTTTCTGGCTCTGGAAACAATCAGGGAATGATTCTGAAATTAAATCACTGTCTTCTGACTGGCAGCATAAAACCAAACAAAAATCAGTATATTTATTCTTTACAACACTGGAACAGGTGCTGCCTAAATTTCCCTAAACAGCCATGCCATAAGTCTCTTAGTCCTTACCTCAGCTTCATACTATTGTAAATCCAACCTCTTTTTCTTCTTTTTTTTTTTTTTTTT